>JAKCPI010017625.1:0-12052 GCA_023213315.1 Euborellia annulipes | reverse complement strand
TGTGGCAAGCTTGTCCGTTTCACTAGCCACAAGCTGGAGAACATTTTAACCCCGATTTCCTGCATCCCCAGCGTGGAGACAACCATTCTTGCAGTTGCAAAATATTGTGTTTAGCAGTTCAGCTAGTGCTGGGGTAATAATGTAGTTATTGGTCCCCGGAGTTAATTTTGCCTCAACGCTTCATCATATCAAAATAATCCTGATGAACAAGAGAGTGCATATGACACCGAAGTCCTTGAAGATATCGAGACAAATATTATCCATAACAAGGATGATATAGAACGAATCACAAATACTGACCAACCAGAACAGGGGCGTATATAGAAATTTTTTTTCGGGGGGGCCGAACTCAAAAAATTTTTCTGCGGAATTTTTTTTTTTAAGAAACTATATTTTTTTTCACACGAAATTTTTTGCGGACCATTTTTTCTATTGCGGAACGAAAGTTGTCCATCCTGCGGAAAAAATTTGTTGCGCTGATGTCTGTATATGGGTGATTCTTTTACAAACCGAACACTTTCTGACCGACATGTTTTTGATTTGGCTGAAATTTTTTTTACGGGTTCTATAACGAAAAAAAGATAGCCATCCGCGAGGATTTTCTTTTTTCTTTAATATTTTTGGAAATATCGAGGGTCGAAAATGTGAAAATTTGATGATTTTCTGCTTAGACGCTCACTTTTAAAAATTCATAACTCTGGTTCTATTTGAGCTAGAAAAAAACTTTTTTTACCATTTTAAAGCTAAAAGAGTGAACTTTAAGAAAAAAATTGTTCCACCAAAATTTATTAAAGATTTCACATTGTTATCAATGATTGAAATCTTTAAATCGATTTTAACAATGGGGCCCCCAAATGTATTACCTTTTTATTATGACCATCGCATTCTACGTCAAATTTTATGCCGATAACGGTTTTTTAATCGATGGAGAATCAATTAGTACTATTGAAAAAAAAATCCCGCCAAGTACTCTCATGCGGTAAAATGACGTCATATCAAAAATAAGAAAATAAAAGTCCGAGGGCATTGAACCACTCTTTCCAAAACTATATTTAGATTTAATGTAGCTTTTATGGCAAGTAGCTATCCGTTGCACAAGTAGGGCTATTTTCGATATTTTTTGCCTAAAAAATGAGGTTTTTCGAGAAAAAAACTAATTTTGGAGTTAATTACTCAGGATTTTTTTACTTATTCTATTAGAGGTTTTCTTTCTGAACCAAATGACATCCCATTTAGTCTGATCTGATTAGCCGTTCGGAATCTACAGGGGTTTAAAATTTAAAATTAGAATTTACCGCAGCGCAGTAAAATAAAATGATAGGAAAAAAATAAATAATGAAATCTTTAGCTGAAAACTCCTTCTTTCTAACCGTATATTCCCCATAATTATACCTCTTAAGACAGAGGAGTTATTCAAGCCGATAAACTTTTTCGTGCATGCCCTGGAGCAAGAAAAAAAATCTTTACACGGAAAAGTTTATCAGCTTGAATAACTCCTCTGTCTTAAGAGGTATAATTATGGGGACTAACGGTTAGAAAGAAGGAGTTTTCAGCTTAAAGATTTCATCATTTATTTTTTTCCTATCATTTTATTTTACTGCTCTGCGGTAAATTCCTTCCCCCCTTTTCCCCCCCGGGGGGGGCCTAATTATTAAAGTTCTAAACCCCTGAAGATTACCGAACGGCTAATCACGATCGAGACTAAATGGGATGTCATTTGGTCTCAGAAAGAAAACCTCTAAACAATAGAATAAGCCTTTTTTTCTTTTTCTTTTTTTTTTTTTTTTTTTTCTTTTTCTTATTTTTTTTTTTTTTAAAAATGCTTTTTTTTTTAAAAAAAAAAAAATAATTATTTTTAAAATAAAATTTATTTGAAAAACCCATATAAAAAAATTAGGATATTGGGGGGGGGGACCGGGGGGGGGGCCCCCCCCCCCCCACCCCCCATAAACTCCGCCCCAAAACAAGAAGAAGGAAGAAGACCCCCTTTAATAATAATAAATTAAAATAAAACAAACTCCAAATAAAATTGAAATAATATAATCATCATATCATCCCACCATAATATAAAATTTCCGGTCGTTGAGTGTATGTGCTGCTGTTCTCTCTCTGATTGATAGAGTAATAGGAAGAGAGGGGGAGAGAGAAAATTCAAACTTTTTAAAATTTTAAAATTGCTCGCCTCGGGGAAGTAACAACTTTTCCAAAAAAGAAGAAAAAAAAAATAAATTGAAAGCATTTGCTTTCCGAAGGCGAGCAAGGGGGTCAGGGGGCGTAGCCGAGGGCGCGCTTTACCACATGCAAATGTATAATATGCGATATATGAATGATAAATAAAGATATAAATAAAATATATTATTTTCGTGTACATGTTTTTTCTACGTAAAATATAATTAAGATATATAATATAAAACAGAATTAAAAGTATTAATATAAAATCACTATAGTTAAATATAAGAGTTAAAGAGATAATTAAATATAAATAATTAATAATTAGTAAGTAAATAATGGCAGTTGTTTTTTAATCAATAATAAACTTTATACGACTTACAATACCGTACGATACCACGAGTCACACATTACGTGCATTAAGCCATATAAGGCTATGCGCTGCGCACTCTTTACGCTCTACCTCAAAAACGGTTAGTCGTATAAAAAAATGCTTCAGATATAAATTGTAGAGAATTTTATCCTCTACAACTTTTATAATAGGTCCAAATATCATTTAAGGTATAGGAAACGAGATATTCGCGAAAAACTGATTTCCGTGACCTTTGACCTGGAATACCGCGTGACGCGGACACGTGATCATATGTGACTTTTGAGACATCATTTAGAATGCCAAAATAAAGGTCCATACAAAAATTCAGCTTATTATCTTTCATTCCGAGGTGAAACCCTAATTTGACTGGGCTATCAGTAGCTTTTTCTATCTTCAACTGTTCAAGATCTTGCTTTTTCTTCAAATTCTTGCTTTTTTTTTCAAATTCTTTAAATATTCCTGGGGAAGCATTCCTGAAACTACCGAAAGTATTCTTTCTGATGCTTCAATAGTTTGCATCAGTGACTCAGAAACAGTGAACTCATTACATGACGGCCTTTCCTCGAATATCGGCTCTTCCAAGAGTACATCAGTTTCTCTCTCTTCAGTGCTGACTTGGTGGATGAATCTAGTTCTATTTTAGTTTTCTTCCAAAATAAGTATAAAGATAAGTCATGAGGATCTCCGGACCATGGACTGCATGTTGGCACAAATGAGTTTATTTTATCTGTGCCTATGTTGTCCTCTATAAATTTTAAGGCATCTTTCAGATATTTAACCCGTAGATTTTTGGACATGTTATATTGATCATCTTGCCTTTTATTTTTAGTTTATTTTTTTCATTTTGGCCATTTCATTTTTGCATTTTATTAGTGGACCATATCATAAACTAATGGTGGACCATGGGGTCTACTACTGAAATACGGTTAGTTAGCACTATAACTATTAGGTCTACATAATTTACTGGCTGCCAGAACATCATAATTAACATTATAAAACAAAAATAAAAAATTCTAATTAATTCAGAAATGGACCGCCCCGGTCCATTTCTAGATAATCTGTAAGATTAACATACCAGTAATGGACCACCCCCTCCCTACTGTTCAAGATAAGGTAATATAGTAAAATATCGACTATTATCCTAGGTTATTATTCTAAGAATAAATATATATATAAACTTTCCTTTAAATATTTTGTGGGTGGTTAATATTTTAATATAGACAGCCAGCGATCCTTAACCAAAATGACTAGGAAAGAGCAATGTATAGTATGTCTTGCAAAACTCTGGACATAAAATGCAATAAAATGATAAAGTGATGAAGCGAGCATGCGCAAACTGCAAGAACAAGAAGCCAGATAACGTAACTTGAATATACATATAAAATTAACGCTGCAAAAAATACCTAATCCTTATTTTATCAAAATCTCTGCCAAAAGGTCCATTACTGGTGCATGGTCCATTACTGGTGCCTTTACCTTAGGCCTATATTTAGTTTTTTGCAATTAGCGAGTTTTGGCACTGTAAATGCAAATGGTCAGTATCAATCAACATAGCAAGAAAAATAAAAATAAAATTCCATAAAAGGAGCAGGTTAGTCGACAATAATCATTATTAAAAAGTGTAGAAATATAGGACTGCACTATAAAAATGTCCCTCAGATTACCAAAATGTTGTGGAAGCTTGTTGATAGGGCTATTATTCATTGCAATCAGCAAGTTTTGGAAATGACTTCATTAAAGTCGATCGCCATCTTTACGTTAGCAAGCAAGAAGTTTTGGAACAGTATTTGTTTGTATGCAATAAGACAGTTTTGGAATGAAATTCAACTAGGCCCTGTTTGAATTTGTATCCAATTTTCAGCCCTCGGGGCTTGGCGTAGAGGTTAGCGTGTTAACCTCGTATACGAAACGTCGCGGGTTCGGACCCCAGGCAGTCCGATGATTTTATTTAAGCCATTTGGATACCAAATGGCTTAAATAAGAATGCCTGGACCCCATATATGTATATTTATCAATAACGGATATGCAGGATAAAAAGTCTTAAATGGCCTGAGTTGCCGAAAATACTGTGTCAATGGGAGTGTGAATGAGAAAAAAGTGTGAGTGTTTAAAAAAAAAAAAAAAAAATCCACGCCTCTGACATGTCAAACATTCACCAAATTGACCTGGAGACCAGCAAGACTGCGATCCCGTAAACAAACTACCCCAACAATTCCCCCTAATCTCATACTCTTGAATATGGCTCCAAAAGGAGAGCCGAAACGTCGAGTATATTTCAACATCCCACTCAACTTAACCCAAAAAACTTATTTTCGCATATATCCGGTCGCGGTGTAATAAAAAAAAAAGAGTGAATATATTTAATGATTTTTATTTGAGTTCCAAGAATAAGATAAGACAAAGGTGTTTAGAAAAAAATTATTAAAGAATAAAAAAAAAAAGCAAGACAGACGGCCGAGAGAGTCAATTTTGCCCTTCTGCCTTTGTTTTTTTTTTATCGGCGGCACATTATCAGCCTTTTCACGAGATCGCCCTTCATCTGCCTCCTTAACGAAGAGAGACGTTTTTATTTCTGGATTGTGTCGCTTTCCATTGATGCGACATTTCGGTGCCTTCATCGCGCCTTCCAGTTTGGCTGTCTCTTACTCTTCGGTCGGTGAGTCTAGGATCCCAGAATAATATATATAAAGGCCTATAGACATTTCACTTTGCGCAGCATTTTTTTTTTATTACAATTATTCTTTTTATCTTAAATCAATTCTGAATTTCTATTAAAATAAACATTTTCACTAATCAAAAGATATATATACCGGGTGGGCCAATAGTGCGTGGACGGAAGATTGTGGGCTTATTAATGGACATTTTAAAAATTTGTTGATCGCACATAATGTGGGGCCTTTAGGGCTACAAATTAAAAATATTTTTGTTCCAATAGCACCTCATATACAGGGTGGTCCATATCAAAGTTATGTTTTTTAAATGGAACGCCCTGTATATTATTGCATATTTGGATTCTACGGCCAATTTTAGTATGACTTTATGTCATGCAATGTATTCTAAAACAAACCGTTTAGCCGCAAATCGGGCTTTAGTGAAAAAACTGCTGTCTGAAAAAAATTGAATATCTCGCGAACCATAAAACTTAGGGGAACTTTCTTTTGTGATGTTACTAACCATGAAATATACTAATGTAGGCCAGACGGGTAACCCGGAATTATTCTTGTGTTGGGAGATATAGCCATGCCAATTTGGAAAATTTCAATCATGGATAACTTCATTATTTCAAATGGAACATAATACTTTTTTTATGCCATGGGACGTGAAATTTAATTATCTTTCAGATGATATAAGGTTGTCTATATCTATCTTTGGTAGTTTTCTTTTTATTCCAAAATATCTGATAACGAAAAAAAAAAATTATTTATTATACTGTAGACAAAATAATTGAAAAAAAAATCCAAACGCAAAACATAATTGTAATAAATGGAAAAAATATGCTAAATATAAGAAAATGTCTTTTAATTTCCTTTAAAATCATTTATTTGAACTCCTCAAAGAAGTCCCGCTTGCTCAAATTCGGGTTATGATTTGTCAGCAAGATGGCGCACCTCCTAACCTGAACATAACTCTAATTTATTTTTCGAGAAGTTCAAATAAATGATTTTAAAGAAAATTTAAAAACATTTTCGAATATTTAGCATATTTTTTTCCATTTATTACAATTTTGTTTTGCGTTTGGATTTTTTTTTCAATTATTTTGTCTATAATAAATATTTTTTTTTTTCGTTATCAGATATTTTGGAATATAAAGAAAACTACCAAAGATAGATATAGACAACCTTATATCATCTGAAAGATAATTAAATTTCACGTCCCATGGCATAAAAAAAGTATCATGTTCCATTTGAAATAATGAAGTTATCCATGATTGAAATTTTCCAAATTGGCATGGCCATATCTCCCAACACAAGAATAATTCCGGGTTACCCGTCTGGCCTAAATTAGTATATTTCATGGTTAGTAACCTCTCAAAAGAACAGTCCCCTAAGTATTATGGTTCGCGAGATATTCAATTTTTTCCAGACAGCAGTTTTTTCACTAAAGCCCGATTTGCGGCTAAACGGTTTGGTTTGGAATACATTGCATGACATAAACTCATACTAAAATTGGCCGTATAATCCAAATATGCAATAATATACAGGGCGTTCCATTTAAAAAAACATAACTTTGATATGGACCACCCTGTATATGAGGTGCAATTGGAACGAAAATATTTTTAATTTGTAGCCCTAAAGGCCCCACATTATGTGCTATCAACAAATTTTTAAAATGTCCATTAATAAGCCCACAATCTTCCGTCCACGCACTATTGGCCCACCCGGTATATAACCCGGGCAGCTACTTTTTAATGTTATATAGACATATATTTTTTTTGATAAATACATACATATATTTTTTTTTTATTAATCATTATATCAATATATGTTTTTTTTTCTAATGTTAAGCTATACCCCACCTGCTTCTCCACTGAGTTGAGCCGGCCCCCTTTGTTTTTCCGTAACAGCGGAAACCTTCCAGAATATATATACTGTATATAAAAGAGAGAAAAAGATTCACAATTCATTTATTTTTAAATAAGAAATTGTTTATTTAATTTTGAAATTTATATTTATTTATATGGATATTTAATTAGGTAAATTATGTTAATTTAGAGTTATATTTAAGTAAGTATTAATGGAGAGACCTGTCTCCAGGCGATTAGGAAACAGAAAAAGAAGGAGGCAAGGGAAAATCATCCATCCACATGCGTAGAGACAAAATCTTAATACATTTTAAGTATTATTTATTTAAAATGACTTTATATAATTAAAAATATTTACAAATTGTACAATATTTACAAAGTTATAGAGCAAATTTCTTAATTTTACATAAAATTGGAATTACATATTGTTTCTTTAAATAAATAAATAAATAAATTTATTACGACCCGCTTAGAGGCACCAGTCCTCGGTGGCTAGGTCCAACAACACAATACAAATTTAAATACAACAAAACAAAACATCATACAGTAATTCCAGAACGAGATCTGTTTGTCAATATATATATACATATTATAGTAGAAGAGGGTAATGGTGGGAGTATAGTTGACAATTAAGTAATTACCCTAATATTGGAATGTGTTGCTCTAAGGAATTGTCTAATTTCATTAAATTTGTTCAAATCATCATTGAGGTTTTTTATAGTTTCTAATTTAGGACAGGATTGAACAAGGGACAGCAAAATGTCTTTATTGGGTAAGAATTTATTAATATCAAAAGTGAAATGTTTTAAATTTTGCCAAGAAGGAAATAAATCGTTTTCAATAAGATTTGCAATTAATGGATCACAATCAATTTTCAAAGATTCGATGTTACGAAATCCTTGGAGCAAACATTTCAAATCTACATCGAAACCCTCAAAACTAAATTTCTTAATTTGATTATAAAATGTTACATGATTTTCAGTGACAGAGACATTGCGATTACCAAATAGATGGAAAAAATTTCCAAATTGGGACATGAATTTAAAATGTAATTCAAATTTATATTTGCACCAAATTTTAAAGTTAGAAATTCAATTTGTGGCCCTGAAATTTTAACCAACTCATTTAATTCTCTCGATTGGAAATAAGCGAGAGTGAGTTTCTTGATCGATTTCGAATTAGTCAGATAATTGATTACCCCCCTTTCTGGATCGATTAATTCTAATGAAACGAGATTAGGAGACGAATCGATCAATAATTTAATTTCATGCAAACTCGTCTCGTTTAGAGAAACTTCAATTAAATTTAAAGCAAGTGAAGGAAGAATTGAAAAAGTTATAGGCCTTAGAATTTCTAACTTGGCGAATTTAGTAGCAAATATTTGCAAAATATTTTCTGGCATCTCAATTCCAAAAGCTTCTACGTATTCAAATCTGCGTAGATTCAAATGTCTTGGCAAAAACTCTTCATCACCTCTATGATACAAAAATCTATTACTCAAATTTGAATTTAAAATTTTCAAATGTTTCAATTCCGGGCAACTATCTAAAATTGCGCCAAGAATTTTAAAATCAAAATCACAATCGATAGTAAGCTCTAAAATGCGTACATTTTTAAAATTCAAGGAAAATAATGAATAGATGTTATGTAAAGATAATTCCGATAAAATCAATTGCAAATGATGAAAACATTTCGCACGAGGTTTAATTAGATTAATAACTTGAGAGAAATTATTTTTGTCAATATAAATGATTGTATCAATTTATTACTGTTTGATGAATGGATTTTTTAAAAACTCTTTTGTATGAATTTATTTTCCTCTTCGAATAAGGTCATAATTCTTTATTTTACGCTTCTTTTTTCACCACGGAGCAAACATTTGATGGATGGTCAATCAAAATGCACATTTTGAAGGGTAATGTGGTCCTCGAGAGCAACAAGTTGAAAATCCCTTCTCAACACCAACCAAAGGTCAACGAGGCTTTTATTAAAAAAATATATATCCTGACCATTCGTATACCAATTTGTTTGTGGGCCTATTTATTGTTGAGGCTTATATAATTATATAAAGATACACACACCTGTTTTTTCTTTTGTTTGTTTTTTTTTTTTTATTAAATAGCATATCATTGAATTCAGAAAAAATAGTTATATACAGGCCGTGCCTAGGTTATTTAGCGCCCGGGGCAAAAGTTAGTCTTTTTGAAGCGGCCTTTTAGAAGAGCATATTTTTTTCCCCCTTCCGGGAAAAATATTTTACCTTTTTTTTTAGAGACGCTAATTTTTGCCGCCCCCGGGACCGAAATTTTTCCTGTAGAGCTCCCGGAATCAAAATTTTTGTGAGGCTTATGGAAACCAAAATTTTTTATTTTTCCCTTTTTGCCGTCCTCTCCAGTTGCCGCCTAGTTTGCCTAGTGACGCGCTGCCACTGATATTAGCATTCAAAGATTCATCCTGCACTTTGCGCTCCTTCAAATTTACACAGCCCTGGGCAAAGGCCCCTGGTTGCCTCCCTAAGTAATGGCCCTGGTTATATTTCATCTGATATGTACATCTATAAACTGTAAATATTTTATATTGAAAGCGATTATTTATTTTAAGATTTGGACTATTTTCATGAAATTTTTACTTGCTAAAAAAGTAGGTAAACCTAAATCAAATCATTAATGGTATTTTGTTTTCATATGAAGTTCCTGCACAATCATGACACGACTTCCTATATACTCCGCCCATATCACTGCTAGTTATATCAACAAATTATAATATAATTATTTTTCGATAACCCATGCTCCTGAACAATTTTAGAGCCCCAATTAACCCTGTTAAGCACACAAAAGGGCTCCAACGCCATCTACCGAGTTTTGAGACATTTAATTTCTCATTGGATTGTTGCAAGTAACATTAAATATAAATTTTTTTAGGACGTATTTTATAAAAAATACTATTAAATACTGAAACAATATTCCAGTGCTTAACTAATTTTTAATTTTTGGCTCTTGACACACACTATTGCATAATATAGGTCCAATTATCCATTCATCTAATATATTTAAAAAAACAAACTATTATTATAGAAATATTAATTATCTTAAGTCATTTTGTTATGAAAGCTTTATTTCTTAATTCTTAACAAAATCAAAAGCTATTCTATACGCAATGCAATGAATGTTGATAATTTAACCAGGCTCCTGAAGTCAGACCATCCTTGTTAAGGTTTTGGCCAGGTTTTCCATAACAGCTTAAGGCGAATGTCGGGATGGCTAATGCGACGTTTACTCCTGGTCTCGTGGCTTGCGCGAATTTTTTTGATATTGTTTTTTTTTATTTCTTTCGATGGAAATGCATGAACATGTTGATTGTTAATGGGCATGCATTTCTATTTATTTATTTATTTTCTTTTTTTTTTTTTTTTTTTTTCCTTTTGTTTTGTTTTGTTGTATTTGTTATTGTATTTAAATTTGTATTGTGTTTGTTGGACCTAGCCACCGAGGTGGTGCCTCTAAGCGGGTCGTAATAAATTTATTTATTTATTTATTTTTATTTAAAAATAATTTGTTTTGAATTTTTTTTTTAATTTTTAAGCGTTCTGATAAAATATTTTATTGGAAACCATTATGTGATATATAACTAATATTTTTATCTTATCATTAAACTAAACATTTTATCAATTTTTTTTTCTCCTCGTTCATAAATCAAACTTTCTAAATAAAAAATTTTTTTGAATAAATTAATTTAAAAAAAAATAAATAAATAATCAGTATTTAAAATAAGAAATGTTATTAATAGACCAGGCGCTGGAGGTAGTTGAGTATGCAAAATTTGAGGACCGAATTCTGACAATGGATTTGGGCTAAGAATAGCTCCCAGAATAAGGATCCGGATCTTGCCGGGCCAATTTTTGGTCCAATTTTTTTTTTTACCCCCACCCCATAGGAAATCAATGGAGTGCATGCTAAGATGATGTGAAGATTTGCAATTATGGTCAAATTCGAGTACTTAAAACCTCAAACAATGAAAAAACTGTCTTGTCAGCAACTGAGGGGATCCTCTAGAGTCCCCTGAGAAGTACTATCTTGCCACCAGTTGTGGTGGTCCCCTCTAACCCCTTCATCTCTTTTCTCTCTCTTTGTTATAAATTTAAATATACGGCTTTAACACCATGCCAAATTGTGGGGACCGGCAATTATGTTCATAATCCACTACCTGGTATCCCAATCAATGAAAAATACTATCTTGCCGCCAACTGCGGTGGTCCCCTCTAACCCCTTCACCTCTTTTATCTCTCTCTTTGTTATAAATTTAAATATACGGCTTTAACATCATGCCAAATTGTGGGGACCGGCAATTATGTTCATAATCCACTAGCTGGTATCCCAATCAATGAAAAATACTATCTTGCCGCCAGCTGCGGTGGTCCTCTCTAACCCCTTTACCTCTTTTCTCTCTCTTTGTTATAAATTTAAATATACGGCTTTAAACACCATGCCAAATTGTGGGGACCGGCAATTATGTTCATAATCCACTAGCTGGTATCCCAATCAATGAAAAATACTATCTTGCCGCCAACTGCGGTGGTCCCTTTAACCCCTTCACGTCTTTTATCTCTCTCTGTTATAAATTTAAATATACGGCCTTAACATCATGCCAAATTAGGGGGACCGGCAATTATGCTCATAATCCACTACCTGGTGCTCCAATCAATGAAAAATACTATCTTGCCACCAGCTGGGTGTCCCCTCTAACCTCTTCACCTCCTTTATCTCCCTTTATTATAAATACACCAGGTAGTGGATTATGAACATAATTGCTGGTCCCCTACAATTTGGCATGATGTTAAAGCCGCATATTTAAATTTATAACAGAGAGAGATAAAAGAGGTGAAGGGGTTAGAGGGGACCACCGCAGTTGGCGGCAAGATAGTATTTTTCATTGATTGGGATACCAGCTAGTGGATTATGAACATAATTGCCGGTCCCCACAATTTGGCA
>JAKCPI010017624.1:0-35427 GCA_023213315.1 Euborellia annulipes | reverse complement strand
TATATATATATAGGTATATATGTAAGAAGTAATAATATGTATATAATCTTTTAATTAATGAAAAACACAAAGGGCCGGTTTTTTCAAGTATGGGTTGGTAGTTGACATATGGGTAGTGGGGCAGGCAGGGGGGCATTTGCCCCCCCCCCCCTCTCTCAAGGGCTCTGATTTTTATAAATTTTATATTATTCTAAATAAAATACTCCAAAATCAATATACAGAGTTTACAAACTGTACAAAATTAAACAATTAATTAAATTAAATATGTTTTGTTCTAATTTGAGTACCTATTTGTAAGCAGAGATGGGCAGTAACGAAAATACATGTATTTGAAATAGTATTTTCGTTACATTCTGTATTTTGTATTTTGTATCAAGATACATTTGCCGATAGTATCTTGTATCTTGTATCGAAAATACATTTTAAACTTCAAAAAGTATTTTGAAAATACATGAAAATACAAAATACTTTTTAAAATATTTGGTTAAAATTAATTTATGAGTCTGGTCGCCATTGACAGCTGGATAACTAGTTCTCTTGACTGACTAGTTCACTCTTTTGACATTAGCTCAACGTTTATGATTCTTTCGTTCTTTTCATTTCCGCGCGCTATATGTTTTGTTACAAAAGCCGAGAAGTCCCTATGTGTTTAAAAAATTTAATCTAAGGAAACCGAACTGCGACCGAAAGACCGAAACCATTAAGTCGGGACCCCTGAAAGCATCTTTCAGGACACGTAGAATTGTCAAAACTAAGCACAGATGGTGGTGGCGCTGCATATTATTACCATGTTTAACATGTTTAAACATGTTTGTATTATTTTGTGTCGTCATACAAATGTGCAAATATACAAAACTATTCAACCAAACGAATATGCGGCCGAAACTGCATTGAAATAGCAAATGATCATATTCGTTTGGTTGAATCGAATAGTTTTGTATATTCGCACATTTGTATGATGACACAAAATAATACAAACATGTTTAAACATGGAAATAATATGCAGCGCCACACCATCTGTGCTTATTTTTGACAATTCTACGTGCCCTGAAGATGAGAGGGACTATTTCTCGAAACGTTGGCAACAGAATATAAAGATTTTTATTTCACCTAGCTGCTTTTCCCTAAGAAGGCTCCTGTCTTTTTCTTCTAATTAATTCATATGTATTTAATATTTATGTAGATTTATACTATGTTTTGTATTAATAATAAAGTTTATTTTTAATTTCTATACTTTCTTTCATTTACATAAGAAATTTAAAAAAAATGTATTTTGTATCTGAAAAAAGTATTTTCAAAATACTATTTTGTATTTTGTATCAAGATACATTTTTAAAAGTATTTTTGTCTTTTTGTAACAGAAATACAATTAAATATTTTGTATTTTGTATCAAGATACATTTTTAAAAGTATTTTGCCCAACTCTATTTGTAAGTAAATTTTAAGAAAAAAAATGTTTGCCTCCCCCTCCCCCCCCCAAATTGCGTTACGTAATACTTGTACACTCCCTATAAAGGGCAAAATTTTTTTCTCTCATAATTGACAGACTCACCGATTAAATCCGCTCAAGACGGACGGTATGGCTTTTTTCCGCAGGCGGGGCCGAGCCAACTGGCGGGGGGTCTAGGAGGGGCGAAGCCCCCTAAGTAACTAGCCGCCCGTCTTCGGCGGACGGCGTAGCTAGTTTTTCTATAATTAATCATATAAATTAATTTTGATGAGATATCAAATAAGCAAGAACAGTTTATTAAAAAGAAAATGTAATAAACGTCATTTGCTATTTATTTATTTATTTTTTTTTTTTTTAGAATAATTGAATAAAATCTGATGATTGAAAAACGAAAACCCCTTTTTGTTCCCTCTCAGGCCCATTTGGTTTTATCAATTCTTGTCTTGACGGCGCACAACCTTTTAGAATTGTAGATAATTCGTCCCCGGGGCGATTCCAAACTGTGGTTTCTTCTTCTTTTTTGTTATTATTTATCAACACACCTGGGAAATCGAAAAAGTTTCCCCCCCCCCCCCCCTTTTTTTCGAAGGTGTTACTCTGCCGTGACAAATTGAGAATAGGATGAACCAAGCGAGGAATATATTTTCTCTCCATCTCGACTTGGAATTATCTTGAAATTAAATTACACCCCCCATCTTACTTTATTTATTATTTTTTTTTCATCATTTGGTTGTTACTATGAGATACAGTCCCTTCTTCTTTTTTCTCCTCTCATTCACCTGAAAAACGAATTTAACTTTAATTATTTAAAAGATTATTATATTAAATAAAGGCGGCTATACACGTAACTGCTCACTTGACAATCATGCATGTGCAATCTTTTTGTACAAGCATGCACAAATTCCCTTCGACACAAGCATGCTTGTGCATGCAACAACAAATTAACCTAAAAATGTCAAACTCGGAAGGTTGTTTATTCGAACTCACTTGCTTTAAACAGAGACACAATAAATATTAATATTTAAATGGAAATTTTAATCAATTAATATGTATTAAATAGTTTAAATAGAAGAATTTCGATGGCTGAGTGGCAATTATTAGGATCAAGAAGATGTATGGCAGCCAGCAAGTGATAAAAAAAAAAAACTATTTGATTATCGTCGACGTTTCGGGATCACGTCGATCCCATCTTCAGGACCTACGGTCATCAAAACATTTTTATTTGGTGTTAATTCGGCAAAATACAAACAATTTTTACAAGTATTTTTTTATAAAAAAACAAAACACATATATATTTTGCCGAATTAACACCAAATAAAAATGTTTTGATGACCGTAGGTCCTGAAGATGGGATCGACGTGATCCCGAAACGTCGACGATAATCAAATAGTTTTTTTTTTATCACTTGCTGGCTGCCATACATCTTCCTGATCCTAATAATATGTATTAAATAAATATCAAATGCCAAGACGTCTATAAAATGCTTGTGCATGATTACAATTTAATCGAGCATCAAGCGGCTTGAACAATTAAAATACTTTTATGTAATTTGATATTTTTTGAATAGATTAAAATAATAATACAAACTCGTTTTTACTTTGTATACCATACCTATTAAAACTCACTGATAAAGTTGCGAAGAATTTTATAATTCGGCCCTCCAAAACACATTTTTTTGTCCTTGGGGCACTTCAAATTGAACAGCCTTGCTCTCCTCTACATATTAAAAAAAGCCCCATAAAAATCCGTCAAGTAGTTTCGATGTTATAAGGAAAAAGAGAATTAAGAATTTAAAATAATAAAATCTCACAATTATTATTCTATAATTAATCATATAAATTTAATTGTAATATTGAATTTAAATTATAATTTGTATTTACCTTAATTAACATTTTCCGCACACAAAGGCTCTTAACATCTTCTATTAAATTCTCCCTCGCAAGTAATCCTTGAATATCACAGCAGGAGTTTTTTTCCCTTTTTTCCTCGATAATGCACAACTCTCGAGTGCTAGTAACTACAGGGGTTCTCTTTATCGACCCTTGTCGTCGACGTCTTGTTTTTTTTTTTTTTTTTTCTTCGACAATGTCATGATATTTATTTATTTTTTCTGTTCTTATTACAGTGCGTGCTCAACCGAGTTTGGCAATGGCCGTTCAACGCTTTCACCCTCGACACGGTCACGGGGGGTGAGTACTCTCTTTTTATTGCAATTATTCTCATATATATGCCGAGGGCTTGCGGACTAAGATGTCTACCCCCTTGATCCACCCGAAATATAGAACTAGCGATTTGAATCGTTACAAACAATGAGTTCTCCTGTATTTTCTTCTTCTGTAGTACGTGCGCATAATGGATTCTACCCACTTTGCATTCTTTCCATTAACACCGCCAACAGGCTCGATACTCCTTGATTAATGGACGATCCAAATGTTAGGAGTTGCTAGCACTAAAGTAAAAAAAATACGAAATTTTTTAAATAAAATTAGTGGATTTTGATATTATACCTTCCTTTTTTTTTAAAAATCTACTTAGAATCAAGATGGCCGTCTCATAACAACACCAGTGCCATCTACTGTCAAGTTTATATAAATGTGTTGTTAGGATGAGAAAAAAAGCGGGAAAATTTAAATTCAAACATGATCTAATTGAGATAATCAATTCTTATCAGTGAGTGAAGAAATTTACAATTAATTGTGCAAATAAATAAAAAAAATTTTGCCCTTTATAGACCCGAACCCGGGTCTGTTCTATTCAAACCCCGGTGTGTTACCACCTGCACCACCCTCTAACCCCGCTTGTTTATATCCATTTACATCTATATAAAGTTATTTATATTTACAAAATTCCTTCTTTCTATTTCCAGTGAGATATTAAGGTTCCTATCTTTACTTGCATTATTATTTTAAAAAATGCGCAATTTTTTAAATAAAAATATTTGATTTCAATTAATTTGTATTAAATATAAGACGAGGTTTCGTCAACGCCCATATGATCACAAAATCAGAATCAAGATGGCCGTCTCATAACAACACCAGTGCCATCTACTGTCAAGTTTATATAAATATGTGTCATTGGGGTGTGATAAAAAAAAAGCGGGAAGTTTTAAATTCAAACATTATTCAATTTAGATAATGAGTGAGTATAGAATTTATAATTAATTGTGCAAATAAATAAAAAAAATTTTGCCCTTTATAGACCCGAACCCGGGTCTGTTCTATTCAAACCCCGGTGTGTTACCACCTACACCACCCTCTAACCCCCTGTTTATATCCATTTACATCTATATAAAGTTATTTATATTTACAAAATTCCTTCTTTCTATTTCCAGTGAGATATTAAGGTTCCTATCTTTACTTGCATTATTATTTTAAAAAATGCGCAATTTTTAAATAAAAATATTTGATTTTAATTAATTTGTATTAAATATAAGACGAGGTTTCGTCAACGCCCATATGATCACAAAATCAGAATCAAGATGGCCGTCTCATAACAACACCAGTGCCATCTACTGTCAAGTTTATATAAATATGTGTCATTGGGGTGTGATAAAAAAAAGCGGGAAGTTTTAAATTCAAACATTATTCAATTTAGATAATGAGTGAGTATAGAATTTATAATTAATTGTGCAAATAAATAAAAAAATTTTGCCCTTTATAGACCCGAACCCGGGTCTGTTCTATTCAAACCCCGGTGTGTTACCACCTACACCACCCTCTAATCCCCGCTTGTTTATATCAATTTACATCTATATAAAGTTGATAATTGTTTATATTTATAAAATATTGAATTAAATTTATTTCATTGCTAAGAGTATTAATTTAAATTTTAATTAAGAGAGTTTCAGCAATTCCTTTAATATTGGCAACTTTTTCAGGGAAAATATTCCTTTCTTTTAATTTATTAGCTTAACAAAGGTGCCAATTAAGCCGAGATATGTGTAAAAATAACGAAAATTTTTATCAAATACGAAGACATAAAACGAATGTATTATTACTTACATTTTTGGGTTTTTTTTTTTTCATATTCAGGTCTTGTGCAGATCTCTTCAGAATGAGATATCTAGAGAATAAATAACAAAAAGAGTTGGCAAAATAAATATTTTTTATCATAATTGTTTATTTTGTTCTTTTTAATATTGAACGATAGAGGGAGTTCACTTGAAATGTTTTTTTTTTGGTTTACAAATATTTCAACTAGAGGTTACAACAGTTAACGTATTGATAGCTCACCTACCTTTTATCACGAGGGTCGCAGGTTCGAATCCCAGGCATTCCGATGATTTTATTTAAGCCATATTGATACTAAAAGGATTGAATAAGAATGCCTGGACCCCAATAGTTATATTAACAAATAATGAGTATCGTTTAGTTTTGTATGGCATGAGTTGCCGAGAAGACTGTGTGAATGTGAGTGTTAGTGGGGAAAAAAGTGTGTTTTTTAAATTAATAATTATATAAATTTAGAGGATCAAAAATCAGTGAGCCTGCAATTATTACTTGAGTTATTTCAACATTTTAGAGTTGATAAATATAACGGAGAAAGAAATAAAATTCATAAAATGTAAGTAATAATTCATTTCTTAAAGGTTCATGTCGTCTTCGACTTTGCGATTTTTTTTTTTTTTTTTTTTTGATATATTTGGACAAATTGCTTTTTCGACACCTTTTTTATAGGAATTATTGCTTGAAAAAGTCGTCTAAATCGCATATGCTTCATTCTCACCAATTTAATTCAATATTTCGTAAATATAAACAATTATAAACTTTATATAGATGTAAATGGATATAAACAAGCGGGGTTAGAGGGTGGTGCAGGTGGTAACACACCGGGGTTTGAATAGAACAGACCCGGGTTCGGGTCTATAAAGGGCAAAATTTTTTTTATTTATTTGCACAATTAATTTTAAATTTATTCACTCACTTATAAGAATTGATTATCTCAATTACGTAGATCATATTTAAATTTAAATCTTCCCGCTTTATTCTCTCACCCTAATGACACATTTATATAAAATTGACAGTAGATGGCACTGATGTTGTTATGAGACGGCCATCTTGATTCTGATTTTGTGATCATATGGGCATTGACGAAACCTCGTCTTATATTTAATACAAATTAATTGAAATCAAATATTTTTATTTAAAAAATTCCGCATTTTTTAAAATAATAATGCAAGTAAAGATAGAAACATTAATATCTCAGTGGAAATAGAAAGAAGGAATTTTGTAAATATAAATAATTAACAACTTTATATAGATGTAAATGGATATAAACAAGCGGGGTTAGAGGGTGGTGCAGGTGGTAACACACCGGGGTTTGAATAGAACAGACCCGGGTTCGGGTCTATAAAGGGCAAAATTTTTTTTATTTATTTCCACAATTAATTATAAATTTCTTCACTCACTGATAAGGATTGATTATTTCAAGCGGACCATGTTTTAATTTAAATTTTCCCGCTTTTTCTCTCACCCTAACGACACATATTTATATAAACTTGACGGTAGATGGCACTGGTGTTGCTATGAGACGGCCATCTTAATTCTGATTTTGTGATTATATGGGTTTGAATAAAAATTGATATTATTTACATACTGGTATATAATTCTGGGTAAAAAATAGTATTTTTTAAAATTTTTCTTTTCAGATGCAGATGGACCAATAAGGCTTAAATTGATAAATGTTTTAATTAACAGCAATCGGTCAGTCAATCAATTATGAGAGAAAATAAATTTTGCCCTTTATAGACCCGAACCCGTCCTAGTCTACATTTTATATTTTTTTACAAAGAAAATATTAAAACTGATTAAATACTATCATTTTCAAAAACCTTCAACCTTTCAATGGTACCATTTTATTTTTAATTATTATTTTGATAGGAGTGAGATTATCTCCCTACTTACTTACACCAAGTGGAGTCATTACTTAATTGTTAAGGTCAAGCGGGATTTCGTCTCTAGATTCGTAATCCATGGCCATAAGCCTCCTTTAGATTTTATGTTAGGTAGAGCAAAGATGGAAAACACTTGTTGGATACTCTCTACTGATATATTGTTTTTTTTTTTCTTTCTTTCTTTTTCCAGGTCGTTCACTACCAGTGCTTTGCGTTCATCTTTTTCACTGGTACGGTCTTATGGACAAATTCGATTTAGATGTAGTTCGCGTTTGGAAACTTTTCAGTGAGTATTATTTATTTACGAGTTTTTTAAAATTATGATTAATAAAAAAAAATTTCCAGGTCGTAGTGTGTCATAAAAAGTATGCCCAAAAAATCAAGTAGACTAATTCAAAAATTTGCCAAGAGATGTCAGAATGGTAGCTAATAATGCATTTGGTTGATTTTCATTGATCTTTTGCCAATAAATTCTTTATAAATGTTATTATATATTATGTATCTTTTATAAAAGCATAAAAATATATAAATATAGGCTAATACTATATCGGCTGTTAGACTAGCCTGCCATCTATTGCAAGAACGCTGAACTAATTTAACAGTTGGTTTTTAAATAAATCATCTAAGCTTATTTTTAAAATTTCTTAATCAATATGTGATTAATAATAACAATAAATTCATTTTTAAATTTAAAAAAAATTAAAGATTATTGGGACAGATTGTTTTTTTTTTGTATTTGCTTGATAACAAAAAAATTAATTATGTTAATTTTTTAATAAGTCAATAAAAAAATTATAGCGAGATGTCCTAATAATCTCTTATGAATTTAATTCATTTAAAAAAAAACGAATTGAAAAATTCCTTATTATAGTCTAGTTTCTTTTTAAGTACGTTTAGACGTTAGACGTTTAAGTACGTCGCTCCTGAACCCCCTTAAAAGATGAACAAAAATCAACTAATTGCAATGAGATTAAAGATAGCCCTACCATCCTGCCATCTGTTGTGTTTTTGGTTCACTCCTAATGCCATCTCTTGGCAAAAACATGCCAACAGCTCCTGTAGCCCCTTAAATGATAAATGTTGTTTTATAAAGGCGTAGATTCTGGCCTATATAAATTACAATTAAGAAGTATAGCCTATTTACCCATATATTTATCTTTCTATTGACGCGGGAACAGAACGTCTTGGACTTTAGGCTATTATTCTATTGAAATTGTGATTTATGGTTTCTCTCTCCCTCTAAATTACTCCAACTAAATTACACGGTTAACTTTTCTATTAAGTATTCATCCCTTTTGAAATTTACATTACAACATCATCCTTGGTGGGGTCTAAAAAAAAATTTAATACTCTTTATTACGTAATCATATTCAGATTCCACAAGGGGAGTTGGAATTAAATATAATCTCTTAATAAAAGAGTCTATTATTATTTATCCCTGTCATATTATACGAGGGTTTAATGCTTTTCGTCCTTAAAACCTTCAGTTCTTTACATGGGCGTCCCAAAGAAAAATTGAGTAAATATGGACCCTTCCAGGCCCTCCGGAGAATGGCCCTCCAGCGAGGATGGCTGGTCTGATGCCCCCCCCCCCTCCAGCCGAATTACCTAGTTACGCCCATGGATCTTTATAGTCATTGATTCGTTAAAATAATCTTTAAACTATCTTTTTTTTTTTTTTTTTTTTTTTTTTTCATAAAAAAATAATTATTTTAATTTTTTTTAATTTATTATTATTTTTATTTATTATTATATATATTTATTTGGAGTTATTTTTTTTTTAAATTAAAAATTTAAAAAAAAAAAAATATATATAAATTATAAATCACACAACACCCCCCTTTGAAATTAAATATAAAAAAAAAACTTTCCCCAACCCCACTTTCTCAGAAGAATGTCTATAATACGCAATTCATAAATATCTCTTAATACGTCTGGAAATTAAAGGAATTACAATATTTTATGTTTAACTGTCTTTCATGATGATATAGACCAGGGGTGGGCAAATACTTTTAAGCGCGGGCCAAAATGAAATTTTCAAAATGTCTCCCGGGCCGCAGGACTATACCGCGTACGCTTTCCACACCCGAATGTTTTGGGTGGAGTTTTTCCCTGCCCAAGAAGTTTTTTTAGGCAAAAACACTCTAAGTATCATTTTAAAGCATTTGGACAAAGAAATTTGACAGTTAATAATAGATAATAGTAATAATAAATTGTCTTACTTGGGTGTACATGCGAACAATTTTTGCCCAGTAAAATATGTCACGTAATTTTTAAAGAAATATGATCCATTATATTAAATTAATGGTCATTAAATAAATCAGTTAATGAAAGATTATAATCGAACAGACCTAGTATGTTGCGTACATAAAAGTAGTGATATGGTTACGGCTCTTCGAAATTATAATACTCTATTATTTATATATTTGATTATTTATACTGTTGATTTCAACAAAATCGCATAAAAGGGATTTTTCAACGGGCCGGATAAAGTAAGCAAAAGGGCCGGATCCGGCCCGCGGGCCGGCTTTTGCCCACCCCTGATATAGACTCTATATGCCAGCTATATCTCAATCATTATGTATTTTATTTATTCTGGTAGGTTATTATGTTTGTGGGCAATGTTCCGATACAATGGTAAATTTATATCTAGGGAGATTAAAATTTGTTTCCTTCTTCTTAAATTCTAATTTTTTTTTTTTTTGTTGTTTCAGCTCTCGTCGAGGAGGGTTATCACAGCACCAACCCCTACCATAACTCTATACACGCCACCGATGTTACTCAGGCCATGCACTGTTTTCTACAAGAGGAAAAGGTAAACGAAATTCTTCGTTAAAAAATTAAAATATTAGGAAGAAATTGAATTAATTAGATACTAGCTACACTGTAAAAAAAATATATGAATTTTCAAACATTTTTCATATACTATCGTGATTTAATATTAATATACCCAGGATATGAAATAAAATTAATGTAAAAGTTATGAACAAATTACCAACTTTTAAACTTATCTTTTTCTTTGTGTGCCGCCAAATTTTGAAATCGTTAAAAGTGCACTCGCGACAAGTTGACAATCACTGGTCTAAACGTTCTCAAATAACTCGACTACCTCAAGGAATTTTTATTAATATTATTTTATAATTATTTTAAGGAAACTTGAAATTATTCTTTTAAAATTTATTTCACAAATCTAAATTTATTAAATTCCCGTTCGGAATTCGCGCTTTAAACTATTTAAATATTTATGAAGTATATTACAATCATACTAATTATATAATTTTTATAAAGTAATTCAACTAAATAGCTATAAAAATTTAAAATTAACAATTTTTACCAAAATAATTAATTTTAAAATATACAAGAAATTTGTTAGGTTGGCAACAAATTGAACTTTCTCATATATATTCATAAACAGTTTATGAAACAGAGTTCCTATACTTGTATATGAAGTTTTCTTGAAAATTTTTAACAGTGTACCAATCATTTGAAATAGATAGGAAATTTGAAAACAAATTTCATATTCTAAACATCTTGTACAGTTAGGGGGAAAGTGGTGTAGGTTTTATGTGAAACATATTTATAAGTAAAATTATTTAATATAGTGGGCGGAGGGGCAAGCTCAACTAGTGCGCCGTTTTTCAAGTTGTAATATAATTTTAAAAGAAAACTCAATTTTTTTAGACAATCCATGGAAAGAATATGATAAAATGACCGTCCCTGAACTATATCTTAGATGCCCTAGGGCGCCTCTGTCGGTATCGAGGGGCGCCAAAGGCTCTATAAAAGGAAGAGCGGGAAATTGAATTTGAAAAAACTGAATTACATCATTAAAGTGTACTTCAAACAATTTTCACTAAAAATTTTACTGATATACCTTCTGAAGAGCATCTAAAAAATAGTTGATTTATATGAATTTTAGACAAACTCGCCGGAGCGAATTTTGAGAAAATCGAAAAAGAACTGAAAAGAAAGTAAAGTACTAATACTCTTCCCGAAATTTTTTCAAACTCGCCCGTACTCGTCCGAGGTTTAGTGAATGAATGAATGTCTAGAAATTTTTAAATTAAATAATTTTATTTAAAAATAACCTTGAAATTACACAGGGCAACAGTGATTTTGTTGACTGAGAATTTGAAGCTATTTCTGGGTATTTGGGTAGCGCTGATTCCAAAAATGCCATCAGTTCGACCCCCCCCCCCGAAGGCGGGCTTTGCGACTAGTAAAATTGATTGCAAATTAATATAATTCAAAAGGGCGGCGGCAAGCCTAAATCCGCTCGCGGGTCCAATAGTTCGAGGGGGAGGCGAATTCCCCCGGCCGAATAAAGACGGGGGTGGTATTATAATATTTTTTTTTTTGACAAGCCTGAGGTCATTTTAGATATCAAACGTTTTAAATATTTAATAGTTGAAATCAATACAAATATCAAGTTGTAGTTAAAATGTAATAGGAAAACATAAATAAAGAGAGAGAGGGCTATTGATTTAAATAAAAGTCTATTTTTAGATGAGTTTCAAACTAAATTTGAATCTATGTTAATTTAAACAAGGTTAAATTTAAATAAAAGGAAGAGAGAAGAAGAAGAATTGAGAGGAAGGAAGGAAGAAAGAAATGGAGAGGGGGAGGAAATGATAAAATATTAAATAAAAATTATAAAATCAAATCGATTGAAATTCTGACCTCATTTCTGAGATAAAAGGGGGGGGGAGGGGGGGGGGAATTATATGCGACATTCCATTCATTCATTCATTCATACTCCTTCCTCCTCTATGAATTTAAACCATCTTCAGAGCTATAATAATAATAATAATGAATTTGTATTTTTGAAATAAATTAAATTTAGATCATTATAAAAATTCTTCGCCCGTGCGGGGTCGGCGGAGGGGGTTTTTGCGACCGGGAGGAATAGAACAGACCGGCCCGTTGCACGGTCTGACGCCTGTTGGAAATATAGAAGGAAAGAGACTGGCATGCAAAGAAAAGAAGTACTGTCAGTCCCAGCTAGGGCAGCTCGTGGTCGCCATCCACGTACCCACAAGATGTGGCCCCCTGAGCAAAGATCATTATTAGCCGAAAAGGATTAAAAAAAAAAAAAAATAGTAGGCCTATCTTTACTTTAATAATATTGCTACATAGGCCAACTCAGGTTATCGTTTTACTTTCTCTTGCCTCTATCTAAAGAGAGAAAGTATTGGATTCATGTCAAAAATTCGATGTCAAGATTTTGAAGGATATACACGTTTTGAGGTCCCCTGAATCCAAAAAAGTGGTCTTCGCCACATGGCCTGTCTGGGTTCAATTTTAAGCATGAAGGAAATGAGCTAGAGCCCTGCACGGATACGGATAGGCCCGTAGGCCCGTAGCCCGGCCCGACCCGCGGGTTTTGGAGGCCATAAAAAAATTACGGGCGGGTAGCAAGTCTAAATAAACGGGTTCGGGTGGACGGGCATGTAAATGAATCGGGGAAAATTTTTTTTTTTTAATATTTCGTTGTTCCGACATCTGAGATCATGAAAAAGTGTAGGGTTTTTTATTAAAAATGTATAAAAAAAATTAAATATTTTTAATAGGAACCGACTGAATATTCGGTTACGGTTTCGGCCAAAAATCCTGGTTTCGGCCGTATTTCCGAAACTTTCGGCCGACCGAAACCTGAGTCTGAAAAGATGGGATGAGACTAGCATGCAAAAGCAAAAAAAAAAAGGTCAAATGATTTGCAAAAGCGGAAAAGGTGTGGAAAAAATTTAGTCTCCCTAAAGAAAAGGTAAAATGATTTTTACGGGAGGGGAAAAAAATTTCCCGCAAGGCGGAAATTTTTTCCCCTGCTTTTAAAATCATTTTACCTTTTTTTTGGAATGAAATGAAAAATGAATTGTCCTTAGATATTTTCGTCTCAAAACTTTTGGCATTCCGAAAATTTTTCGCCGCCCCTCAAATCGTGCAGAACATTTACTTATTAATATTTACTTAACACGATACTTTATTACTTTACAGATTCGGGCTCATCTCACCCCATTGGAGGTGATGGCGTCTTTGATTGGGGCAGTAACGCACGACCTCGACCACCCAGGTGTCAATCAACCCTTCCTCATTGCCACATCCAATCACCTAGCTGCGCTCTACGAGGTAAAATTTTCGATTTTAGATCGTTAATGAGATTCCAAGCACAGTAAAACAAATCCCTCTTATACAACCAAATATTTCTTTGTTGTAGAACACTTCGGTTTTGGAGAATCATCATTGGCGATCGGCAATTGGCTGTTTATTGGAGAGTAACGTAACTGAGGGTATGTCACCTGAGACTAGAACAAAATTATGCAACCAGATCAGCTCTCTTATCCTGGCCACTGATATCACTCGACAGAATGAGTTCCTCACTCGTTTTAAGGTAATTAATTGTTTATTGATATAACTGCACCATTTTTTTTTTAATCATAGAAGGACACATTGAATCTTTAGTCCGAAACAACGGAGCCATTTTAAAGTATTTATTTAAGCGTTTTTTTTTTAATGATTTAAATTCGTGAGCGTTTTATTTTTGTAATTTTTTTTTTTAATCTAAAAATGTAAAAATTATTAATATCTAATCCTATAATAATTAAATAAATTGGTTAAAAAATATATTTCGTATTTATTTAAAAATTAACGGCCTAATAGTTCAATACTCTTGCAAAAGATGGCAGGTTAGTCTAACAGCCGGCATTATCAGATCACTTATAAGCCTATATTTATTTATTTTCTATTTAATTAGGAGAGGACGGGAGCCTTCCCGGAATACAGCAGCCAAGTAGAAATGAAAAACGTTTTATCCTATCGCCGACGTTTCGAGCGCTAATCGCACTCATCTTCAGGGCCTATAGTAACAAACTTTATTTGGTTAATTGATCATTTTACAAAATACGTTAATACAAAACGCATTATCACATGAAATTTCTTAATTTCTACTTTTTGACAATTCTGCTTGTAAGAAGAAATTAATTAAATTAATTTCATCTGATAATGTGTTTTGTAAAATGATCAATTAACAAAGTAAAGTTTGTTACTATAGGCCCTGAAGATGAGTGCGATTAGCGCTCGAAACGTCGGCGACAGGATAAAACGTTTTTTATTTCTACTTGGCTGCTGTGTCCCGGGAAGGCTCCGGTCCTCTCCTAATTGAATATCTACAGCCATCAAACTCAACAATTTATATATTTTTATGCTCTTATAAATGATATATAATAATATTTATAAACTATTCATTATTAAAAGATCAACGAAAATCAAACAAATACATGAGATTAAATAAATATCCTGCCATCTGTTGGCAAATTTGCGTAATAGTTTGGCAAAATTTTTAAGCCTCCTGAAGAAATAATTAAATTACTTGCTGTTCACTCAACCCACTATTTATCTCTCTGTTTCTAGCGTTACATGGATCAAAATTTATTGGATATGGAACGAGCTGAGGATCGTCATTTTATCTTGCAAATAGCGCTTAAATGTGCAGATATCTCGAATCCATGTAGGCCATGGGACGTAAGCCGTAAATGGTCGCATAAAGTATGCGAAGAATTTTTCCGCCAAGGAGATTATGAAAGACAATTGAATTTGCCTGTAACGTCACTCTGCAATAGACAGAGTACGAGTATCAGTAAAATTCAACATGGCTTTTTTCGCTATGTCGTTGCGCCACTTTTCGATGAATGGCACAGGTGAGTATCATCTATTTTTTTTTTTAGTTTTTTCTATTATTAAATATATAATAATAAACCACAATGTATTTTATTTCCAATAATAATAACAATCGTGAATATCGTGAAATCTTAATTATAAACAAATAAATGAATTTATTAACGACCTGATTAAAGGCACCGGTCCTCGGTGGTTAAGTCCAAACATTCACTAAACAAATTTAATTACAATAAATAAAAATTATATGGTTTTTTTTTACTGTCCTTTGCTGACTGATTCACTTAAAATATCTTATTTAGGGTAGTCTAAGCAGGTGGCAATATTTGGATTTGATTTCTTTTTTTCGAAACGGCATTTGTAAAATATTTAGAAAATTACGGAAAAAAAAATTCGATCATTTTGTTTGCCGGTTAAGAATTATGTATCTGATGACGGCTTAAGAAAGAAACGAATAATCAGGTCTATTATCTTAGCAAAAACGTTAACTTTTAATATCAGTATACAGGGTTAATTCATTTTAACACTTCCATGCCTCAAATTGCTATTCTGTAAGCAAAAACGTTAACATTTAGTCAATATTGTTAAAAATTAATGTCATGTCTAGGAGATGCCTTTAATATTTTAACGCCGTATTTAATGCTTAAAAAATAGCGTTAGGTTATGATTTTACTAGCTTTGAAATCCAAAAGCAACATGTTAACGTCGCTGTTAAAACCTTGTTTAGAGAATAGCATTTTTAACGCTATTAGATTGAAAATAACAAATCAAGTTAGTAATGGTTATCGAGGGTAGTAAAAAAACGAACAAGCAGAAAACATCTTCATATAAGTCGTTAACACCCGGAGCTAAAAAATAAAATATTAACGTCGTTGTTGAAACTTTTTTTAGGGAATAGGATTTTTATTACTTTACTTTTTAACACCCAATTTAAGATGTTAAATTTTAACGTCTAAAGTCACTTGTTTGTTTGTTGTAGGTTTCTAAATACGGAGCTTTCACATCTAATGATGAGCCATTTACATACAAACCAATCAAAATGGGAAGCACTTGTTGCTCAAGAACAAGCTGAGGAGACGCGAACAGAAATCTCCGACGCCGAAGCATTAGATGAAGAGATTGGTGATAGTGAACCGGAAGAGGCACTTTCGTTGATAACAACACCAACATCTCCAGCGCAATTGATACTTGGAGATACAACTGATGGCACGTCCACACGCGTTGGCCGACGTCATTCAGTTCCATTAAGCCTTCCTAAGTCTGATCCCGTTGTACCACGTACAATATTACGACGTGAGAGTCTACCTCAACCGCGTGGACATCGTTCAAGCGCCGTATCACCTTTGCCTATACTCGCACTTGAAGCTGATGAAGACGAACTTCAACAGCTTGGCCATTCATCGTTATCATTACTTAGTTCATCAAGTGGTGGTGGTGGTGGAGCTGGTGGTCCAAGATCTTCCGCTTCTGAACAAAGACCTGTTAGTGCTGAAAATCTTCTTCCTGAACCTAGTATCGCAAGTATTACAACTAGTGTAGAAGCGAGTCGTCTTTCATCTGTCATTCATGGAAACGGTTCCAATATTTCATCAAATGTCACAACATCCACTGGTGGCCCGACAACCAAGTACCTGACCCGACAGCAAACGTTCCCGCCGTTACAGCCATACGCACGTCCACGTTATATGTCAACAACAGCTGAAATGTCATCATGCTCGGAAGCGGTTGCTGAACTTGGCAGTCGTTCTTCCGATTCTTCTAGAACTGATGTTACATTATCGCGACAGGCTTCTGAACAACAGAATGAGAATGATTCACCACCGAGGTCAACTACACCGCCAAATACAAATCGTTCTAGTAAAAGGGAAACGTCACCATGCGGGAAAGCAAGTAAAATTGCTAAACTTAGTGAATCGCTTACGACAAGATGTCAAAAGGAGAATGTGGATCCACGTCAGGGGGAGATTGAATGGCGAAATGGAAGGGGTCAACCAATGGTAATTTCTTTTTATTATTTCATAAACTCTGGATCACAAAGAGGACGGACTAATATTTTTGACTGTTTTGCAAATCGCTAGCTTAAGGTTGTTCCGACATTATAAAAGCTAATTTTATAATCCCATACCTATAAAATTTTGAAGCAGATCTGCCGAAGGGTTATCGTGTAATTAATTATTAAAGAATTGAAATTTAACATGTAGTTTATGGGGAATGTCGACGAAACGCACACATTTCGAATTATACGGTATAGCCACTCCTGATATAAATACAAAAATAAAAAAACTTACATTTTTATCAATTCACTTCCGAGGAATACGTTAATCATAAAATCAAAAGTTTCTGACATCGGCTTCTAAAGATATTTTAAAAAGAAAGTCAAATAATTTCCAAAAGTGACAGTCGGCCATATTTAAAAATAAGGAAGTCACGTGACTCAGACCAATCCGGCGACGTCGCATAAAATAATACTCTTTTCTCGCTGTCAGTTAATTTTTTTTTTTTTTTCAAATGTCGATATTTTTTCTAGCAAATAGCCCGTCCATTGTGTCTAAACTAATTTGAATTACTCATTTTAATATTATAAATAAAATACAACAGCACGATCATCATAATCAGCTGTCAAATGCGAATGTTGCCAGATCTATACTACGTGAAATACTGCTCAAGTCAAAAGTCATTCATTTATTATTTTTGGTAATTAAATTATTAACTTAATACAATTATAAACGCTGATAGGCCACGACTAAATTATAATAAGGAATTTTGGCATTCAAATTTTTAATTTTATTTAAAAAAAATTTTAGATTCTATTAATAACTTACGGGGTAGGCCTACTGTCCAAACAACCTAAAAATAATTTCATTTTTTTTAGGGTAAACGGCCTTTCTTTTAAAACACGCAAGCAACTAATTTTTAAATATAGGTACTAGTTGTGACGTAAATAACATTTCCAATACGTAAATAAATTATAATTATCAATAAAGAATACGATTAAAAGGTATTATTATTAGTAGATTATTTTTTTAGTAAAAAAAAAAACAAATGTATTTACAGCCACTTATTTTGTTATTATTTATGTTTTATTTTAATTATGAACCCAGAGGCGTAAATAATACCCCTGCTGACCTCGCAATGAGGGGGGGGACGCAAAGACGTGGGGGCATAAAAAAAAAACACATAATCATCAATATAAATTTTATTATGAGGAATTTTAGATATCTTAATAGAACTATTCCATAATTAATCACGTGAAAGCAGTGGCGGATCCAGAGGTGTTTCTCGGGGGGGGGGGGTAATTTGGTGTTACTGGTCGCACAGCACACAATTTTTTCTATATATCTGTAATTTAAAGGCGCATTCTGTACTTGTTTGTCAGAATATAAATACAAATCGAATTTTTACCTATTAATTTTTAAAATTTTACATTAAAAATAAATGTTTTCCCGAAAAAAAGTATTTTTTTTTCCAAATCTCGGGGGGTAATTACCCCCTTTACCCCTCACCTTGTATCCGCCCTTGCGTGAAAGACACCAGGGGTGTAGTGGAGCGGGAACGCGTGGAAACAGCGTTCCCACACTGGTTTCACTCATTAAAAATAAAAAATAAAAATAACAAATAAAATTAATATTATTTACGCAAGTAACTAAAATAATACTTTACAATCTTTCGTGAGTCCCTCATATTTAGATTTTAAAACGGGCAAGCCCGAGGCATCAACGCCCATGCACTCACTGTACCTACCCGAATTCTATACTTACGATTCGGGAATTCGCTGTCACCACAATAATCTTAATTAATTTCTCAGGGAAGTAGCACGGGATTTTTACTTTCTCTTACCTATGTATATATGTAATATATATATAGAGAGAAAGTATTGGTTTCATGTCAAAAATTCGATGTCGAGATTTTGATGGATCTTCACGTTTTGAGGTCCCCTGAATCCAAAAAAGTGGTTTTCGCGACATGGTCTGTCTGTGGGTGGGTGGGTGTGTCTGTGTTCAATTTTAAGCATGAAGGAGCTATGAGGCTGAAATTTTATATTTAAGTTAAACACCCCCCGGGACCGACAAAATAAGCTTTTAATCAAAATTGGCCAAAGAGTACTAGTACTTTACTGATGTACTTTTTCAATTTTTTTCGATTTTCTCAAAATTTGCTCCAACGATTTTTTTTAAAATTCAAAAATCAATTATTTTTTAGATGCTCTTTAAATTGTATATTCTCATTTGCAATTGAAATCTTATGAAGACCACTTTACTCTTGTATTTCATAGGGAAGATAGGAGAAATGGTTGCCATGGTAACAAAATATAAATATTTTCAGATACTTATAAATTTTACATCTGAATTCATATATTCCGTACTGTCGGGAACTAAATATATGTCGACACAAAAAATCTGGTGTGACAAGCACAGAACACAACTTTCGATTACCGAAGGTAAGAGAAAGTTGTGTGCTGTGCGCCAGTCACACCAGATTTTTTTTTAAATTAAGGTAATGATTTAAGATATGAGTAACCAATGAAGTACGTGGCTGTTGATTTATACACAAGGAAGGAAGCAGGTGCAGCCAAAATTAAAGCCTCCGATTTTGTTACAATTAATGAGACGTTTCGAGAAAATGTTATTTCCTCATCATCACTCTTTCCTACACAAGAAATACATTAATATAGATTAGATAGAAACAGGGGCGCCGGAACGAATTTGAATCAGGGGGGGGCAAAAAAATTTTTTTTAGAAAATTAAAATAATTTAATATGTTTAAATAGTATAAAACAAAAACAAATCTACTATAAAACTTTAAAAATTTTAAATAAAATCACAATTTTAATAAAATTAAAATTTTAAAAAATTTGGTAGTGATTTTTCAAAAATTTTTGGAAAAAATTTAGAAAAAAATGAATTTCTTACTCTTTTAATTTAGAAGATTTTATTTTTCAAAAGTAAAAATATATCATTTTTAATAATAAATGAAATAAAAGAAGAAATTTTGCCCCCCTCTGCCCCCCCCTGTAGGATGCCAGGGGGGGGCAATGTACCCTTGCCCCCCCAGTTCCGGCGCCTATGGATAGAAATGATGATGAGAAAATAAAGTTTTCTCGAAACGTCTCATTAATTGTATCAAAATCGGAGGCTTTAATTTTGGCTGCACCTGCTTCCTTCCTTGTGTAAGATATGAGTAGTTCATAGTCTAGAATTGCACCATTTCACTATTAATTTTTCTAAATTTTCCCCCGGAAGCACCCCCCCCCCCTCCTCCATTGGTAAGTCATGTATTTAGCGTTCCCACGCTGAAAATTTTGCCACTACACCACTGAAAGACACATATAGTATAATATATTGGGTATGCCGACAGCAAAGGGGTGTCTTGAGACATTCGCCCAGGGGCGCCAAGATTTGCGGCATTTTCACTGTAATGCCTAGTACCAGGGCCGGCTCTACGTCGTATAAGGGCTTCATAATTTACGCAATATTAGAAAATTCCTGCATTCAGGGGCGTAAATAAAATTTCCGTGTTCCTAAAAAAAAAAAAAAGATAAAATGATTTTCATGAGAGGGGGAAAAATTTTCCGCCGAAGACAAGCAATTGCAAAATTTTAGAGTTGTAAGGCTTCAATCCAATTACTGTTCTTCATCGGTGCGCCAAAATTCTAGAGCCGGCACTGCCTAGTACACACCTAGCGACAAAGTCGCGAGACATTATCTCTAGACCAGCGTTTCCCAACCTTTTGAAGTCGGCACCCCAAAGGTGCGTTGGGAATAATATTACACACTAGTGGCACCCTTCCTTTTTTTTTCCCTATTAAAACGAAATTGGCGTAATTTTTTTCCCTTGCCTGAAAATCATTTGACCTTTTTTTTTTTTGTCAAAGCTTAATTTTTTCCGACTACATTCTAACATAGAAAGATTAAAAATTGAATTAAAAAATTGTTAAAAAAAAAATCCTCATTATTCATTCAAGTAGTCGTCTACACCATTACTATACAACATTTCCCCCCCCCCCACTAAGTCAGAGGTTCAGCCTGTCGGGCGGCTTAATTTGCCGAGGTCACCCTTGCTTCCTCGTTATTATCCATCGGACTTGGACTGGTTGCCTCAACGTTATTTTCCGACGACAGTCTTCTCCAAATCCTCATTCCTTATTCTTTTTCCACCTCTTTAGTCGATTAAATGTTGTATAGTAATGGTGTAGACGACTACACTATTACTATACAACATCTATCATACAACATTCTCATAATTTCCAATCGATAACATTTGGAAAAACATCTTGATCACTCTTCTCTTCCCATAATATCAAACCAGCGGTTCCCAACCTTTTTCGCTGTGCGGTCCACTTTTTCCGTAAAAAAACCGCTGAGGCCCAGCAACCTATATATTAACTTATATAATTTTTGAAGATATATTTTCTTTGGCTGGGGACTGTTTATTATTGAACCTGGATAGGCAGCCAGGATTAGAAATAAAACGCAATTTTATTTCAATCTGCTCGTCGACGTTTCGGGTGCTAATCGACCCCTTCCTCAGGACTGAGCAGGTGTCAATTATAACAATAAGGTGTTTTTTGTTATGATATTTTAAACATTTTGATTACAATGTATAATTCTATATAGCAAGTATGCTTTGTTTCAATACAAGATGATGTTACAGCAAATCTCTCGATGAAAACACACACTTGCTCAGTCCTGAGGAAGGGGGGGGGGCGATTAGCACCCGAAACGTCGACGAGAAGATTGAAATAAAATTATGTTTTATTTCAGGATTAAAAAATCCTGACTGCCTACCCAACCTCAATAATATATAATTTTTATTTTTCCTTAGACGTCCGCGGCCCAGTTCCAATAAGCCCGCGGCCCACGGGTTGGGAACCGCTGTATCAAACCATAAATGGCTAGAAGATAAATTTTGCCGCTACCATTTTAATAATTTGACCTTTTTTTTGGCAAAACTTTATTTTTTCCGGCTCTTTATTTTTATTTTTTTTTCATCTAAATATCTTGCGGCACCCCTTAGGCATTCTCGCGGCACCCTTGGGCGCCGGGGCACACCGGTTGGGAACCACTGCTCTAGACTATAGCGAGACAAAGTCACGCGTCCATACCTAGATACCCATTTGCAGCACAGAAATATTTAAAATATATTCTTTTTGATCTAAATTTCAATACCCCTATTATTTAAAGATTCTTCTAAATATGCTTGTTTTTTTTTTCAGCAAAATCTTTCACGTCGACGAGGCTCAGCGCCTGTTGGTTTAACTTCACGTGGCAATGGAAATGGAACCCTTGGTGGCAATGGAAGCATCCTTCTAACCGACGATCCAACCGGTCATGCGTTAGCCTTACGCGGCGGTGGCGGCAGCAACGAGCGTTTCGCCAGAAGGGGTTCCGTCCCCGCTGATGTCACCCGTCAAAGTAGGAGATGCTCCCATTTTAGTTCGGTGCTAACCAACAGTTTTCGACCGGAACGTCTTGAGTTTCGCGTGTGACAGCGCGCATCGGCCTCTCTTGGCCATCAGGGTACGATCACTTCCGACGACCCTGCAGGCTGATCTTGCTTTTTCGAAAAAAGAAAAAAACAAAACAAAAAATACTCTCGCTTTCTTATTTTATTTGCTAAATTAGAATCAGCCAGAAATTAAATTGATATTTCAAGTCTTTATATAAATATTTCGTAAACAAATATCGATAGAAGAATGAAATGAGGTAAATTTATTTTAAAAGCTGTGAAATTAGTTAACAAATGAGGCGCTGTGGGCAGTCTTCGGACAGGGTGGTTGTACCATGAAGTGAGACGTCATGACTCTATACGACGATTATAGTGCATCATTTATAATTAATTTCGAAAATGCTAGCTTTCAAAATAATCTTTATATTTTTTATTTTTCTATCGATCTTAGTTTTTGAGTTATTTATTTTTTTTTTAGTTTGTAGTTCTAGTGGACTCTCTGTATATATTTATATATTGAGTTTTGAATTTTGGGTAAAAGGATATATCTCCCAGCCTTGAATACAATTTATTTATATATAAATAATATTTGATACATTAGGTGATATGTTTCTAATTTTTATTGGTGAAATACTCTTTAATATTACTATATGCAGGGCCGTAACTAGGATTTTTGGGGTCCTGGGCAAAACCTTATCACTTGTCCCCCCCCCCTGGCATCTTATAGGTGGGAGCAGAGAGGGGCTTCTTTTATTTCATTTATTTTTAAAAATAAAATCCTTTAAATTAAAAAAAATTCAAAGAGTAAGAAATTCATTTTTTTCCAAAATATTTTATAATAGTCAAAATTTACTAGTGATTTTATCAAAAAAATTTTTTAGGCTATATAAATTTTTTTTAATTAAAATTTTTAATAATATGAAGTCGGGAGGAATAAAATCAGAGCAGACGAAGCGTTGGTAACCATAACGGATGCCATCCTCAGTGCCAATGAAAGTTTTTTAAGGTGTCTCTGTCATATATTATAATATTGTAATGTGTTGGAAGCATCAGCCTGGAGCGCTGGGCAAGTAATCAGGCTGATGCTTCCTATACATTACAATATTATTATATATGACAGGGACACCTTAAAAAACTTTCATTGGCACTGAGGATGGCATCCGTAATCGTTACCGACGCTTCGTCTGCTTAAAATAAAAGGGTAAAGGTGTTCGACAACGCTGATTTTATTTCTCCCGACTCCGTCCACTTTTCAACAAAATTTCAACTCAAGCCTACGATCGAGTGTTTAAATCTAAATATATTAAATTAAAAGATAGACATAAATCAATGGCTCTTTTTTTTCAATCTACAGTAATTCAAAGTAATCATCAAAATTTTTATAACAATTGGTTCCGCGAAAAAAAAAAAAAATTTTTTTGAGATCAAGGAAAATTTTAAGGAGGGGGCGGCAAATAAAATTTTGCCCCCTATAAAATCTCCTAGTTCCGGCCCTGGTTTTTCGTTAGGACATGAAAAATTGCGAAGAACAAAAAATTTTTACGAAGAACAAAAAATTTTTAAAGATATTTTCTTTAAATTAAAAGCCTAAAAGCTAGGCATTCAAATATACACTGCTGCCAATCGGTTGCCTATCTTCACGGCGTCCCATTGAATCAATTAAATGGCTATTTTATTACTTTTTATTTTCTAAGTAATAAAAATAAAAAATAAAATCTTATTTTAATATAATTTTATAGTGGAATCACCTGATTTCGAAGATTTTTTTTTTAAATTAAGACTCGGAAATATCAATTAATTTAAGCTTCGTTTTAATTAGAAATAAAAGAGATTAATCGTGGTTTATTTTAATAACCAAATTAACTAAAATAAAATACAAACATTATTTCTGAAGTCCTCATCATGTAATAAATTGACAATGAAATAAAGATGGCGGCGCTAACTTCACACTGACAACTAAACAGAGTGAAATTAGCTACATTGACAACATGCTCTCTTCCTAGAGAATATATTACAAAATGGCGGCTTAGTGGTTGTATTTTATTGTAGTTAATTATTTATTTAATGCCAAAAAATTCTTTTATTTCTACACAAAAATGGCTGGATAAAGTTTTCAAAGATATAATTTCATTCTTATTTTTTTTTTATTTTAGAGGAATGATTTTTTGATTAGAATCTGAAAACAGAATAGTAAATGTTTGATAACATTAAGATGCCTTTTCTTCTTCTTCTTCCCATTTTGTGTTTTTGTTTTTATATATAAGTTTTTCTTTTATCTTTTTATTTTTATTAGCTATGGTATCCCCTACATTTACGCGTTTTTTTTTTTAATATCAAGTAACATCAAAAAACAAGAATGTCTTTATAAAACTTTGAGCTGGTAATTTCATTTCATTTTATGTTAACTATAAATGAAATTCAAGACTTGAATTACATCCTATTAAACAGACCAGTCATGATTTAGGTAGTCCACCGGAAAGATTCTCTAATTTTAAGATTAATTAACTTAAATACAATGAATATATTTATTTTAAAAGCTGCAAAGGTTTCAAAATGTTACCAAAAGGTGGCGCTTGTAAGCTGGGGGGCAACAATATGGGTCGTTTTGAAACTTACCTACCCCAACATTAAAATAGCCAAATAACAAACACCATGTATTTCCTCAGCATTAAAATGCTGAGGACAAACACCATGTATTTCCCCATAGGGAGGCTATTTTAATGTTGGGGTAGGTAGTTATCAAAACGACCCATTGAGAAGATTTAAATTTCCGTTTTGTTTTTTTTTCCATTTATTTTTTTGGCCGTTAGCCTCCGCCATCGAGCCTCGACTTTAGTCTACATAGTTTTTACAATACTGGTACATAATAAAAGTATATCACCTATAAATAATACAATATATAAAAAAGACACTTCTACCAAAATTACTGGTATAAAAACAAGATATTTAAGTAAATAAAAAAAAAAATAAATGTTTGCCCCTCCCTCCCCCCCCTCAAGAAAAAAATTGCCTCCCCAAGAAAAAGTTGAAATGACGCCACTGTTCTAGAGGCTGAGTTTTTATGAATTGGAGAAAAGAGGTGGGGTCTCTGAAGTGTGATTTTAGTCTTATTGCGAATTTCGACGGCAGAGGCGTAACTAGCCTTTGAGGGCGAAGCTCAATTGGGGGGCCGATTTTCGTTCGACCTTTTTTTTTTGTTTCGAATCTAGTTCGGGCTTTTTTTGTAATTTTTCTCCGGATTTTTGATATAAAATGAATTTATTATGAAATTTCAAAAAAAAAAAAGCCGGAGATTTTGGGAAAAAGCGGATGCGCGAAGGGCGTCAAAAGCTTGATGAGCCTGGGGCGGGGCGCCCCCCTTCGCCCCCACCTAGATACGCTACTGATCGACGGCTCTTTTCATTTACTGGGCATTCTGCAATTAAGTGGCCGGCAGTGGTGTAGTGGCAAAATTTTCAGTGTGGGAACGCTAAATACACATTCAAATGGAGGGGGGGGTGCTTCCGGGGGCTTGCCCGTTTTAAAATCTAAATATGAGGCACTCAGGAAAGTTTATTTCATTTACTTGCGTAAATAATTTTATTTGTTATTATTATTTTTTTTTAATGAGTGAATGACGCCGTTCCCACGCGTTCCCGCTCCACTACACCCCTAGTGGCCGGTGTATTTGAACACTGACAGGCAGGGGATGGCATAATATTGAATCTTGATAGGTGGGACGGGGTACGTGTCTGGTTGGTTGATCCTTATCCAATTTATCGCGGTAATTATTGACCTGATGAGTTTTAGGTGGCAGATTTGGTTTTATTTTGCTAATGCGGCTTAATTCTTTTCCACTCCATTTTTAGATTAATCTTTTTATTTGTGCGAATACGTCTTATTATGATGTCGCTAGGCTTACGGGAATGTTGGGCCATGTTGTGCCGCTCTTTTTGCCAAATAGTCATCAATACAAATTAGAAACATCTCCCCTTTTTGTGCCATTATTATTAAAGATTACTCTGACTTCAAAAAGAAGCCATGAATTCATAACATTTTGTAGCGCCACCTATTAGCAACATTTGCAACTAATTTCGAAACTTTTGTATTTGAAATAAATATATCATTTTTGTGCTATCCAATTTTAAAATCCTGGAGTTATTAAACTTAAATTCGCGTAAATGGAGGGTGTTTTTTTTTTCATTATTGATATTATTACATTTTTTAAAAAATAAGTAAGATAAGTCTTGGCGGGTCCAAGAATTGTTCATTTCTCTCCCTTAAATTTATTTAAATAAATAAATAAAAAATACTCATTTATGGCCAAGGAGGACCGAATTATTAAAATCTTGACCAAAAAAAAAAAATAAAAACTTTTTGTGCCAAAATATTAAAATTGTTTAGGAACAAAAATATATATATCTATATATTTAAAAATAATCTATATATAAATATATATATAATCAATGTAATATATGAACACAAATTAGAATTAATCAAAGATATTGTTTTCTTATTATTCAAATCTATCAAAATCTAGAAAAAAATGATGTTCTTTACTTATATAATTCTATTTTCCTAAATGTTAATTCATTCAGTCACTTCTTTAAATTGATTTTCAAATACAGGATTTTATTTTATTCTTAAATATATTTTTTAATTATTCATGAAGTCTGTGCGTATTTTAGGTCATAAACACCCTTCAAAGTAGAGGTCATAGTTATAAAAATCTTAATTTTGCCATAAAATCTGTTACAGGGAATTCAGAGAGAAATGGCGTGGTTGAGGGTAAGCTTGTCGATAATCCAAGAATTTTATTGAGTTTTTATATTCATTTTTAATTAAGCGTGCGCGTCTCGGGGTGCTAATTCCCAGCTGCCGAAATTTTGGACCTATCGAAATCACATTAAATAAAAGATATTTTTAAAAAATTCGCTCTATATCTTATAGATGGACCCTGTTACGCATTAGTGTGTCAAGCGCCAGCTACCGAGTTTTGAGAAAATTAACATTAAAGTTTTTTGTTTTCATTGGATTATATGTCATTTTTTTTTTTGTCAATTGTGCAAGTAACATTAAATATAAATTTTTTTAGGACATATTTCATAAAAAATACTATTAATTATAGCATTTGAAACAATATTCCGTGCTTAACACAATTTTTAATTTTTTGGCGCTTGATACACTAATGCATAACAGGGTCCAGATAATTAAATTAGTAATCATTGTGTTAAAAAATAATTAATTTTTTGCCTTAATATTAATTAGCTGGAACCTTTCAAATGAAATGGAATAAAACGCTTGTTGCCCTATTGGCAGAACTAATGCCATCTCTTGCCGCTTAGAGTAACCAGCTACTCATTCCTCTTTTAACGGTTTTTCGAGACGCGCACCTTAAGGGAATTTATAGCATTTAGCAAGTTTGAAAAAATTCCAAGATACATTTATAATCAAATCTTATTATATAGAGATTATTATTATTAAATACCCCTTTCCCCCATACCCCTTTGGACATATTGAAGGACAATGATGGGAGCTGCGAACTAGGGTGGGTCGTTTTGCCACTTTTTTTCCGGTACGAAATGTAATACCCGGCAAAAGTAGCCCACCCACATGGACATTACAGATAGACTATAAATCTTTTTTCAAATCGGACAATATCTGCTGTGAGAATTTTTACCTCAAAGTTTCGAAATTTCAAAATTGTCATTAAGTTTAGTTGGGTTATAAAGCGACCATATTTTTGGATAACGAGATGTCACTTGCGATGACAACTGACATTCTAGCCTCAAAATGCCAGTTGGGGCCGAAAACGGGGCAAATTCAGTACAGGGAGGAATCTTTGGCCCTTGGACCAGTGCCGTAGCGAGCTTAACTCGCGCCCGGGGCACAATCCCTTTTTAGCGCCCCCTCCCATTCGAAAACCATATAATATTATATGTAAAATTTACTCGCAAATTAATAAATAAATAAAGTCATAGGCTCAAGCTAGGCTTTAAATTTGAGACAAAATTATCCAGCAATTTTTTGTTTTGTGGACCATTTGGCGCCCCTTTGTGAGTAGCGCCCGGGGCATGATGACCCCCCTTGCCCCCCCCCCCCCTTCGCTACGCCACTGCCTTGGACACAGGACATATAACCAGGGGGGCCCTAACCACAGGGCTAAATGGGCTATAGCCCCAGGGGGCAACCCTTTTGGGGGCGGCAATATCTATATTTTTTTGTTCTTATTAGTTATTTAGTTATTAGTCATTTATTTATTAGTTTTATAAAAATTCATTTTTTCTTTTTATTAGTTTTTACTTATTTTTAAATTTAAACACTTTCTTAAAATATTTAACTGATTTTTTATTTCTTCCAAATGTGCTGACAAACGATATTACAATCAGTGGCGGATCATAATGAAACGGTAAACAGATTATATTTTCTTAGGAAGAGGGGCGCGTTATTTCTAGTAGCCCACGGGCGCCGAATTTCTTAAGACGGCCCTGCATATAACTGGCTGGTATTTTGAGGCTAGAATGTCGGCCTGGCAACGGAGAGGAGCAACAGTCACCACAATCGTTGCGGTTCAGTGATGCCGAGCGCGGCGAAAGTTCGGGTGACCCCGAGCAATCAGCGTGTGGAACGCCCTCCTCCGGTAGCCATCGGTACTTGTAATTAAAAAGTATACGAATAAAGAAATACGACCCACCCTTGTTCGCAACTTCCATCATTTTCCTTCATATGTCGATCTTTGATCTGGACCAAATCGAAAGGGGGATGGGGGAGGGGAGATTTAATTATAATTTTTATTCTCTCGATCTAGGATCTATTTGCAGATCAGAACAGCAATCCTTTAAAAGATTTTGCCCCTCCCTGCACTTGGAGCGTCGGGAATATAAAAATTTAATTTTATTCAATAATAGATATACAAATTAAAAATCTTTTCTTTATATCTCTCTCTATATTAATATATTTATTTATCAGACTCCATTCAGTCATAGAACCCTATATAATAATTTTTTTTTTTTTTCTCAAAGAATAAAATTACATCCTGTATTTTTAATTTATTTATTTCATTGAAGTCACACGAGACGAGCTTAAAAAAAAAATGACAAGTGACGAGTTAACAAAATTTTTCTTTGTAAACAATTATTCTCTTATTCTTATATAAAAAAAAAACATTCTATTTTATATGTAAAAAAAAGTAAAAAAAAAAATTGATGGTTTAATCGTATCTCTACGTATATAAACAACAACACAAAAAACACACACAAATTTTGTATATAATATAAACACTTCATTTTTTTTCCTGATTGTATTTATTCAATTTCATTTCAAAAATGGCTTATGGGACTCTCTCTCTCTCTATTTCTCTATTAATAATATTTTAAATGGTATACACTAACTGATATGTTTTTATTGGTTGAAATTCGATAAATTATGTTCTATTATAAAATATCAAATATTGGATGATTGAAGAAAATAGTTTATTTTACGGCAACATCTGACGTCATTCACTCTTTGTTCTTTCTTTTCCTTTTGCCGTGAATCTTATGACGTCAAATTAATCATTTCTCTTTCATTTTGCATAACCCAGTCTTACAAATCCCGAGGTATTTATATATGTAGATGAATAAAGTACAGTGAATGTGACGGAATTAATAAAGTTAGATGTTTTTTTATGAGTTGTTCTAAAGAAAAGTTTACTATTAATAAATTATGCCCTCGGGCTTGGTGTAATGGCTACCGTGCTTCTATATCGAGGGTCGCGGGTTCGGATCCCAAGCAGTCCAATGATTTTATTTAAACCATTTGAATTTAGAAATAATATACTGCCATCTTCATCTCGCATTTTTCTAATGTCCAAAATTCGATGTTGAGATTTTTACAATATATTGTCCTGAAGATATGTGACTGTTAATCCCCCAAATGTGAAATTAAATAGAATATTTAATTTTTTTATCAAAAAATAATTTGAAACGTATCACTTAGTGTATCATTTTAAAATATTATTTAATACAATATTTCTATTAGATCTAAAATTTTAATCTTGTTTCTAAAATAATTGAATTTAATTTTTTTTTATTAATATAAAGTTTATAATAGGGATTAGTGACGTAATAAAGAGGTTAACGGATTTATTTAATTTTATCTCCAAAATTCATTTATATATTACCAATGAGGCCAATTAGGCTTATAGTCAGGTCTATTCTTCAAGCAAAAACGTTGACTTTTAACATCTGTGAACAGCGTTAATTCATTTTAACACTTTTGCTATTCTGTAAGCAAAAACTTTAAGCTTTAATATTTAGTCAATAGTTTTAAAAATTAATGTCATGTATAGAGGTCGCCTTTAATATTTTAACGCCGTATTTATTAAAAAAAAAATGGCGACTTTAACCTAAAAAGTATGGTTATGATTTTGACAGATTTGGAATAAAAGAAACTGTTGCTGTCGCTGTTAAAACTTGATTTAGAGAATAGCATTTTTTAACGCCGATGTTATTACTTTACTTTTTAACATCCATTTGTTGATGATAAATTTTAACGTCTGTTTTTAGAGAATATATCTGAACTCCCCTTAATTTTAAAAGCTTCGTTTTGAATTGTTTCAGCCTGAAAGATAGGCATTTTAATCTACACATTTGTCAATCTGTTGCCTATCTTCACGGCGGTTATTTTTTAAACAATAAATCAAAAAGTATGAAACCCATAAGCCAATTTTGAAATAAAAGTATCAAAAACTCTTTTGTCACAAATGACAAGAGCGTTTTTGATTGGGTCCCCCCGCCCCCTCACCGATATCTTCTAAGGGGGGGGGGGGGTGGCTTTTACCGTCCGCCCCTCTAACCAATGGATCGTGTTGCTTTTGCTGCGGCAGGTGTTTTGAGGCCCCCCCTTGGGGCCAGCGAATCAAGGACCCCCGCAGTGCATGCCCCCAGCTAGGCGGCCCCCAGGTAAAAAAACAAACAAATAAAAAGCCGCTCTTCTGACCGGCAAAAAACAAAAAAAAAAAACAAAAAAAAAACAAATTTAACCATGGTGTAATTCTATTCACTGGACCAAACAATTCTATCATCATATTTATGTCCCGTTTAAATGAATCGCTAATTTTTTTTTTATAAAGATTTCCACCATTATTATTTTTCATTATTGAAATTAATTATTTATTTTTTTGACAATCACTTATTGTTGTTAATTAATTAAATAAATAACAAATGTCTTTTCTTTTTAATAACATCATTATATGAACGAAATTAATAGATTATATTTCTTATATATTTTCAAGCAAAAATAAAATTTCCTGGATTAAAAGTAAGATCATTTAATATTTCTCCTTTGAACGATTCAATTTTTAGATTTTTTTCTTCCTCCATCGTCATATTCATATTAAATGTAAAAGGTTATATTCTTTTCAAAAATTAGCGATTCAATTTCTCAACTTGTGGGACTTAAAAATTAACTTCTTTTCACATGTCGTTATAAATTTAAATATATACAGTAGATATTTAAATTAATATTTCCCCTCTCCTTTGATTGACTTACACTTTGGTTCCCATTTTTCTTCTCTCTCTCTTTCTTCTCTCTTCTCTCTTCTTTCTCTAATTAAATGTGATCTTATCTTTCTTAACTTTAAAAAAGGAGAAAGTCTTTTTTTTTAATTTTTCAATTAATAACTTAAATATTTTTCTTTCGAGGTGCTCAATCTTATATATTTTTTATTTTGGACTTATCTTCTCAATAAGAGTATTATTTCCAATCTATTATATAAAAGGCCCTAGACTCCGAAACTACTAGACCGATTTTCATGGAGTATTTTAGTTAGAAAATGGGCCTTTTCCATTTTTTCAAATTTTTTTCGACTCTTATCTTTGAAAAAATTATTTACACTACGTTAATGTTAGAGCTCTAATTTAATTAATATTTTTTTATAATAACGCGGTGATTGAAACGCCCCTTACTGTTTAATGTTACCTTTCAATTTCTCAGCTTGAGGGAGGTGGGGATATTTAAAAATGTTATTATTATGTTAAATATCTTTCGAGATCTATATCCTTTACATATAAGGAGAAGTAAGTTTGTATTGGTGGAGGTCAATAGTCTGACGGCTTCACACTGATGCCCCGGAAAGGCTGGAGATCCTGGGTTCAATTCCCGGGGGTCATGGCCCGAAAAAAAATACAGTCTTGTTTAATAGTTATAATTATAGATTCAAATCTGTAAATTGTAATTAACGTCTATTTGACACAAAAACTCTGAATTAGGAGTGAAACTAGATGAAGGCGAAAGAACAGGTGATGGGAGGGGCTTGAGGGACTGATGAAATAATGGTGTAAAATTTATCGTATCTTTTTTTTTTTTATTAAATTTGAAATTTTTACCAATTTGAATGGAGGAAACATTCAAAAATTTTTATTTTATAGGGATTTTCATTAAATAGAGGCTATTTCCTCTCCTTTTATTTATTTATCTAATCGTTTGACAGTCACTTCACTCATCAACAAAATTATTGAAATTTCAAATATGAATTCATTATTTACATTAAATGAAATGAACTATTAGAAAATATTTAAAAAATCCCTGAGGATGTTCCAAAACGTTTGGATGAAATAAATGAATAAATTACAAAATTCTTATTATTATTATTATTTTTTTTTTTGGGGGGGGGGGTTGAGATTCTGAATCCGCTTTTTCACCTTCCCCCCCCACTCTTAAATTTTATTCAAATTGGTATCTTTTTAAAGTGAAACTTTTATTTGATCCCCTCAAATTTTTTCGCTCTTCTATCAGCATGTCGCGTCACAAGCCGTGATGTCAAAGTCGTGACGCTTCAAGCCGTGACGACAAAAATAGGAAAGTTGAAATTTAATATATATGACGAATTAAAAGAAATAATTGTGAGATTTAATTTTTAAATTTTTAAATTGATAAAATATAATTTTTAAAATAATTTAAAATGATTCAAATACTAAATAAATATTGTTCTCAGTTTTTAACATGCGTCTATTGATTTCCCATTTTCCAATTATTAAGTTAAGATTAAAAAACGCGATTTTAATACCCTTAATTGAATAATTTTCTGAAAATTTTCAGTTAAACGCCTACGATCCGAAAAAAAGTTTCACTTGCATCGTGGTTTCATAAAACCACTCAATGATTTTTCTTTCTCTTATTTTTTTTTCTTTCTCTTAATAATAAACAGTAAAAAGACTTTCTCTTTTTTAATTATTCTATTAAACTAATCTTTTATTTTTATTCTTTCTAAATATTGAATAAAATAATGATGTAAAAATTTTCTCGTGTATAAAAAAAAAAAAAAATTCATATCAAAAGAAATCAATGTCATTAGTATTTATCTATCTATTTAACTACTACTTACACACACACAAAAAAAAAGAATTGTAGATCTCTCTCTACACTTGTAATCAAGTCTCCAGTTATAGAAATAACCCCCCCCCCCGCCCAATCCCCTGTCTATTTCTATACTGGAGCAAACTGCAATTCTCTAATATTACTATTATTGCACATAAATAATAAATAAATGTCAAAGAAAAAAAAATTGATTTTTTTTTTAAATTACAATGACAAAAACAAATGTATTTTTCATGTCGTTTTTTGAATGTCGGTGGTCGCTCTCTTCTTCTTCTTTAACGCGTTTTGCTCTCAATATAAAGCGAAGCGCTGGTTAATTGTTTATATATGTCGCATGTCATTGTTATTATTATTATTATTACATAATAATTATATGAATATGATTAATGTCTGGCTGTGAAGAAAATAATTATATTGTAATTTGAATCAGTCACCTGTCGTTTTGTCAATCGTCTCACTTTCTCTCTTTCTCTCTCTTCTTTCTCCAAACACAGACACACACACTAATACACTTAACGTGAATACGTCTTCGAAAAAGGGGTGGATAACGGCTGGGATCTTCAATCGAGCTAATTAATAAACTATGTAATTGTACTATCTGTATCAGTCGAAAGTATCCGCTGAGAGGAAAACAACCAAGAAACCAACACACAGGTGCTTTTAAAAGACAAAATTTTTCAATTTTTAGTTAATTAATCTTATCAAAAATAAATTAATATCATCTCGCTAATCCCGTCTCTAAGCTCTCGAAAAAGGGATCGTAAATAGTGGCGTATTCAGGGGGGGCCCATAGGCGGCCCGCCCCCCCCAAAAATTTCCTCCAAAACAAAAAAATACCTATTGTTTTCCCTAATGATTTTTTTTTTTTTTTTAATAATTATTTTATTGACTCTCATAAATTCTAAAAATCTAACAAAAAACTTATAAATAAATGAAAAAAATCTCTAATATTTACGAATTTTATATTAAAATTATTTTTTATTTCAAGAAAAAAAAATTTATTTTATTTATTTTTTATATATTTATAATTATTATATTATCTAAAAAAAATTTCTCCACTTTAAGTTTCTTGAGAAGGGGGGTTCATAAAACTTTGGGCCTCCCCCCCCCCCCAAGCAGAAATCCCGGCTACGCTACTGGATCTAGCCAATGGATACTTTTTCGATGATTCAGATAGTAGAATAGTGGAAAAAACAACACACATATTTCCCAATTGAAACGTGTGGGTTTAATTTTATACTTTTTGGAAGATATAAAATCGATCCTATGTAAAATTCACTTCTCATTTATTTTGTGAGAATATTTTTTTTTTTTTTCGTTTTAATAAAATTATAAATATTATTATATAAAACGTCCTCGATTGATTACTATAGAACAGGGGCGTATATAAACCGAGGGGCCCCGGGGCCCCCCCCCCCCCGAAATTTCCCAAACACGTATACATATTAGATATATACAGACATCAGCGCAACAAATTTTTAAGCAGGATGGACAACTTAGGTTCTTCAAAGGAAAAAATGTTCCGCAAAAAATTTCGTGTGAAAAAAATTTAGTTTCTAAAAAAAAAATTTTCCGCAGGCGAGCCAATGAAACAATGAATTTTTACTTTTCCTTTTTAATTTCTAAGTTG
>JAKCPI010017623.1:0-14689 GCA_023213315.1 Euborellia annulipes | reverse complement strand
AATACGACCCACACTTGTTCGCAACTTCCATCATTTTCCTTCATATGTCGATCTTTGATCTGGACCAAATCGAAAGGGGGATGGGGAGGGGGGAGATTTAATTATAATTTTTATTCTCTCGATCTAGAATCTATTTGCAGATCAGAACAGCAATCCTTTAAAAGATTTTGCCCCTCCCTGCACTTGGAGCGTCGGTAATATAAAAATTTAATTTTATTCAATAATAGATATAAAAATGAAAAATCTTTTCTTTATTATCTCTCTCTATATTAATATATTTATTTATCAGACTCCATTAGTCATCCCTATATAATAATTTTTTTTTTTTTCCAAAGAATAAAATTACATCCTGTATTTTTAATTTATTTATTTCATTGAAGTCACACGAGACGAGCTTAAAAAAAAATGACAAGTGACGAGTTAACAAAATTTTTCTTTGTAAACAATTATTCTCTTATTCTTATATAAAAAAAAAAACATTCTATTTTATATGTAAAAAAAGTAAAAAAAAAAAATTGATGGTTTAATCGTATCTCTACGTATATAAACAACACAAAAAACACACAAATTTTGTATATAATATAAACACTTCATTTTTTTCCTGATTGTATTTATTCAATTTCATTTCAAAAATGGCTTATGGGACTCTCTCTCTCTCTATTTTTCTATTAATAATATTTTAAATATTATACACTAACTGATATGTTTTTATTGGTTGAAATTCGATAAATTATGTTCTATTATAAAATATCAAATATTGGATGATTGTAGAAAATAGTTTATTTTACGGCAACATCTGACGTCATTCACTCTTTGTTCTTTCTTTTCCTTTTGCCGTGAATCTTATGACGTCAAATTAATCATTTCTCTTTCATTTTGCATAACCCAGTCTTACAAATCCCGAGGTATTTATATATGTAGATGAATAAAGTACAGTGAATGTGACGGAATTAATAAAGTTAGATGTTTTTTATGAGTTGTTCTAAAGAAAAGTTTACTATTAATAAATTATGCCCTCGGGCTTGGTGTAATGGCTACCGTGCTTCTATATCGAGGGTCGCGGGTTCGGATCCCAAGCAGTCCAATGATTTTATTTAAACCATTTGAATTTAGAAATAATATACTGCCATCTTCATCTCGCATTTTTCTAATGTCCAAAATTCGATGTTGAGATTTTTACAATATATTGTCCTGAAGATATGTGACTGTTAATCCCCCAAATGTGAAATTAAATAGAATATTTAATTTTTTTATCAAAAAATAATTTGAAACGTATCACTTAGTGTATCATTTTAAAATATTATTTAATACAATATTTCTATTAGATCTAAAATTTTAATCTTGTTTCTAAAATAATTGAATTTAATTTTTTTTTATTAATATAAAGTTTATAATAGGGATTAGTGACGTAATAAAGAGGTTAACGGATTTATTTAATTTTATCTCCAAAATTCATTTATATATTACCAATGAGGCCAATTAGGCTTATAGTCAGGTCTATTCTTCAAGCAAAAACGTTGACTTTTAACATCTGTGAACAGCGTTAATTCATTTTAACACTTTTGCTATTCTGTAAGCAAAAACTTTAAGCTTTAATATTTAGTCAATAGTTTTAAAAATTAATGTCATGTATAGAGGTCGCCTTTAATATTTTAACGCCGTATTTATTAAAAAAAAAAATGGCGACTTTAACCTAAAAAGTATGGTTATGATTTTGACAGATTTGGAATAAAAGAAACTGTTGCTGTCGCTGTTAAAACTTGATTTAGAGAATAGCATTTTTTAACGCCGATGTTATTACTTTACTTTTTAACATCCATTTGTTGATGATAAATTTTAACGTCTGTTTTTAGAGAATATATCTGAACTCCCCTTAATTTTAAAAGCTTCGTTTTGAATTGTTTCAGCCTGAAAGATAGGCATTTTAATCTACACATTTGTCAATCTGTTGCCTATCTTCACGGCGGTTATTTTTTAAACAATAAATCAAAAAGTATGAAACCCATAAGCCAATTTTGAAATAAAAGTATCAAAAACTCTTTTGTCACAAATGACAAGAGCGTTTTTGATTGGGTCCCCCGCCCCCTCACCGATATCTTCTAAGGGGGGTGGGGGTGGCTTTTACCAGTCCGCCCCTCTAACCAATGGATCGTGTTGCTTTTGCTGCGGCAGGTGTTTTGAGGCCCCCCTTGGGGCCAGCGAATCAAGGACCCCCGCAGTGCATGCCCCCAGCTAGGCGGCCCCCAGGTAAAAAAACAAACAAATAAAAAGCCGCTCTTCTGACCGGCAAAAAACAAAAAAAAAAAAAACAAAAAAAAACAAATTTAACCATGGTGTAATTCTATTCACTGGACCAAACAATTCTATTATCATATTTATGTCCCGTTTAAATGAATCGCTAATTATAAAGATTTCCACCATTATTATTTTTCATTATTGAAATTAATTATTTATTTTTCTGACAATCACTTATTGTTGTTAATTAATTAAATAAATAACAAATGTCTTTTTATTTAATAACATCATTATATGAACGAAATTAATAGATTATATTTCTTATATATTTACAAACGAAGATAAAATTTCCTGGATCAAAAGTAAGATCATTTAATATTTCTCCTTTGAACGATTCAATTTTTTGATTTTTTTCTTCCTCCATCGTCATATTCACATTAAATGTAAAAGGTTATATTCTTTTCAAAAATTAGCGATTCAATTTCTCAACTTGTGGGACTTAAAAATTAACTTCTTTTCACATGTCGTTATAAATTTAAATATATACAGTAGATATTTAAATTAATATTTCCCTCTCCTTTGATTGACTTACACTTTGGTTCCCATTTTTCTTCTCTCTTCTCTCTTCTTTCTCTAATTAAATGTGATCTTATCTTTCTTAACTTTAAAAAAGGAGAAAGTCTTTTTTTTTAATTTTTCAATTAATAACTTAAATATTTTCTTTCGAGATGCTCCATCTTATATATTTTTTATTTTGGACTTATCTTCTCAATAAGAGTATTATTTCCAATCTATTATATAAAAGGCCCATAGACTCCGAAACTACTAGACCGATTTTCATGGAGTATTTTAGTTAGAAAATGGGCCTTTTCCATTTTTTCAAATTTTTTTCGACTCTTTGAAAAAATTATTTACACTACGTTAATGTTAGAGCTCTAATTTAATTAATATTTTTTTATAATAACGCGGTGATTGAAACGCCCCTTACTGTTTAATGTTACCTTTCAATTTCTCAGCTTGAGGGAGGTGGGGATATTTAAAAATGTTATTATTATGTTAAATATCTTTCGAGATCTATATATTTTTTTTTTTTTTTTTTTCTCATTCACACTCACACTCACACACACATTCACACAGTCTTTTCGGCAACTTAGGCCATATAAGACTTTGAGATAACCGTTGTAATTAATATATCAATTTGGGGTTCAGGCATTTCTATTTAAGCCATCTGGTATCCAAATGGCTTAAATAAAATCATCGGACTGCCTGGGTCCGAACCCGCGACGTTTGGTATAGGAGGTAGGCACGCTACCTACTACGCCAGACCCGGGGGCTAGAGATCTATATTTACATATAAGGAGTAGTGAGTTTGTATTGGTGGAGGTCAATAGTCTGACGGCTTCACACTGATGCCCCGGAAAGGCTGGAGATCCTGGGTTCAATTCCCGGTGGTCATGGCCACGAAAAAAAAATACAGTCTTGTTTAATAGTTATAATTATAGATTTAAATCTGTAAATTGTAATTAACGTCTATTTGACACAAAAACTCTGAATTAGGAGTGAAACTAGATGAAGGCGAAAGAACAGGTGATGGGAGGGGCTTGAGGGACTGATGAAATAATAATGATAATGATGAATAATGATGTAAAAAATTTTTCGTATCTCTTTTTTTTATTAAATTTAAAATCTTTACCAATTTGAATGGAGGAAACATTCAAAAATTTTTATTTTATAGGGATTTTCATTAAATAGAGGCTATTCCCTCTCCTTTTATTTATTTATCTAATCGTTTGACAGTCACTTCACTCATCGACAAAATTATTGAAATTTCAAATATGAATTCATTATTTACATTAAATGAAATGAACTATTAGAAAATATTTAAAAAATCCCTGAAGATGTTCCAAAACGTTTGGATGAAATAAATGAATAAATTACAAAATTCCTATTATTATTATTATTTTTTTTGGGGGGGGGGGGTTGAGATTCTGAATCCTCTTTTTCACCTTCCCCCCCACTCTAAAATTTTATTTGGTATCTTTTTTTTAAAGTGAAACTTTTATTTGATCCCCTCAAATTTTATTCTATCAGCATGTCGCGCTATAAGCCATGACGTCACAAGCCGTCACGACAAAAATGGGAAAGTTGAAATTTAATATATATGACGAATTAAAAAGAAATAATTGTGAGATTTAATTTTTCAATTTTTAAATTGATAAAATATAATTTTTAAAATAATTTAAAATGATTCAAATACTAAATAAATATTGTTCTCAGTTTTTAACATGCGTCTATTGATTTCCCATTTTCCAATTATTAAGCAAAGATTAAAAAACTCGATTTTAATACCCTTAATTGAATAATTTTCTGAAAATTTTCAGTTAATCGCCTACGATCCGAAAAAAAAAAGTTTCACTTGCATCGTGGTTTCATAAAACCACACAATGATTTTTCTTTCTCTTATTTTTTTTTTCTTTCTCTTAATAATAAACAGTAAAAAGGCTTTCTCTTTTTTAATTATTCTATTAAACTAATCTTTTATTTTTATTCTTTCTAAATATTGAATAAAATAATGATGTAAAAATTTTCTCGTGTATAAAAAAAAAAAAAAAAATTCATATCAAAAGAAATCAATGTCATTAGTATCTATCTATCTATTTAACTACTACTTACACACACACACAAAAAAAAAGAATTGTAGATCTCTCTCTACACTTGTAATCAAGTCTCCAGTTATAGAAATAACCCCCCCCCCCGCCCAATCCCCTGTCTATTTCTATACTGGAGCAAACTGCAATTCTCTAATATTACTATTATTGCACATAAATAATAAATAAATGTCAAAGAAAAAAAAATTGATTTTTTTTTTAAATTACAATGACAAAAACAAATGTATTTTTCATGTCGTTTTTTGAATGTCGGTGGTCGCTCTCTTCTTCTTCTTCTTCTTTAACGCGTTTTGCTCTCAATATAAAGCGAAGCGCTGGTTAATTGTTTATATATGTCGCATGTCATTGTTATTATTATTATTATTATTAATATCATAATAATTATATGAATATGATTAATGTCTGGCTGTGAAGAAAATAATTATATTGTAATTTGAATCAGTCACCTGTCGTTTTGTCAATCGTCTCACTTTCTCTCTTTCTCTCTCTTCTTTCTCCAAACACACACACACACACACAATACACTTAACGTGAATACGTCTTCGAAAAAGGGGTGGATAACGGCGGGGATCTTCAATCGAGCTAATTAATAAACTATGTAATTGTACTATCTGTATCAGTCGAAAGTATCCGCTGAGAGAAACAACCAAGAAACCAACACACAGGTGCTTTTAAAGACAAAATTTTTCAATTTTTAGTTAATTAATCTTATCAAAAATAAATTAATATCATCTCGCTAATCCCGTCTCTACTCTCTTAAAACGAATTAGTAGAATTTTTACTTATTCAAACAGTAGGTAAGAAAATTACAGCAAATTTAGTCATTTTGAGTAGAATCTACTAATATATTTAGTAAATTTATTGGTTACTTTTAGATTAGTTATTTTTTACTAATTCAAAAAGTAGTTCATTCAATTCCGGCTGTCTGAGAAGCCAACATGGCCGACCAGCTGTTTGATCGGTTCCTTAATAAAGACATTTTTGGCAATATAAGGCTTTATTTAAGTAATAATAATACAAATAAATAATAATATTGAGATAACTTGTATTTTTTGTTAAAAATTGCAGGAAATATATGTTAAGTCAAAACAAATAGATTCCAAATTTTTTTAAATTATTAAAATATTATTTTTTAAATGGTCAATTAAGAAATATTTTTACTTAAAATTTAGTAAATATATTTCTTGATATAACGATAATTAGTTTTATTAAGTTTATTTAGAAATAAATTTCTGGGAAGGAATATAGTAACATTCAAGTAAAAAGCATTGTTAACATCAGCGACATACTTATATACAAAATAACAGAGAAGTAAAAGTAAGTCAAGTTTAAGTGGGTTCGGCTAGAACTCGAGTCAGTAAACACAACTTAGGTCCCGGTGTCATCACTCCTTATTTCATATACGTATCTTAAACGTTTCTTTTTTTAATTATATGAAACTGGACAAGCTAATCATATGTTTAATCTTCAAGTGGTTACTTGTCTGATAATTAAGTCTCCGAATTAATAAAATATATAATAAAATTTATTAAGAATTTTATTTTCCTAAGAGCAATTCATCCTGGCTCTATCAGACAAGTAACCACTTGAAGATTAAACATGTTTCTTTTTTTTTGGTCATTATTTTTTTAAAAATTCACTTTTTCAATTAGTGAATTTTTCATATTAATAATTTTTACTAATTGAAAAAGTGGATATCCACTATTTGCGGGTGGTCTACTTTGCACATCTTAAAAAAGTGACTATACACTATAAATTAGTAGTTTTTTACTAATTCGTTTTTAGAGAGTAAGCTCTCGAAGAAGGGATCTAGCCAGTGGCGTATTCAGGGGGGGGGGCCCAGGGGGCCGGGCCCCCCCCAAAGCCTTCTCCAAAACAAAAAAATACCTATTGTTTTCCCTAATGATTTTTTTTTTAAAATAATTATTTTATTAACTCTCATAAATTCTAAAATCTAACAAAAAACTTATAAATAATTGAAAAAATCTCTCATATTTACGAATTTTGTATTAAAATTATTTTTTATTTCAAGAAAAAAAAAATTTTTTTTATTTATTTTTTATTTATAATTATCTAAAAAAAAATTTCTCCACTTTAAGTTTCTTGGAGAAGGGGGGGGGGGGGGTTCATAAAACTTTTGCCCCCCCCCAAGCAGAAATCCTGGCTACGCTACTGGATCTAGCCAATGGATACTTTTCGATGATTCAGATAGTAGAATAGTGGAAAAAACAAGACACATATTTCCCAATTGAAACGTGTGGGTTTAATTTTATACTTTTTGAAGATATAAATTCTATCCTATGTAAAATTCACTCTCATTTATTTTGTGAGAATATTTTTTTTTTTTTTTTTTTCAATAAAATTATAAAATTAACCAGAAACGTCTCGATTGATTACTATAGAACAGGGGCGTATATAAGGGGGGGGCCGAGGGGGCCCGGGCTTCCCCCGAAATTTCCCAAACACGTATACATATATAGATATATACAGACATCAGCGCAACAAATTTTTAAGCAGGATGGACAACTTTGGTTCTTCAAAGGAAAAAATGTTCCGCAAAAAATTTCGTGTGAAAAAAAATTTAGTTTCTTAAAAAAAAAATTTTCCGCAGGCGAGCCAATGAAACAATGAATTTTTATTTTCCTTTTTAATTCTAAGTTGAACGTTTCGGTGTTTCTCGTCAGGACTAAAATTATTATTATTATTATTATTATTATAGGACCTAAGGCACTTTGAACTGCGACCATTAGTTGATCTTTTGTTCTATCCTTTGTTGTCCAATATTTGTCCTTAGAATAGACCCGTCCCTTTTACCAGGGCCAGTATATTCTTTGGAGAGGCTTTTGATATTTCCTCAGGTTTTATTTCAGCCCTTTCGAAAATTAGCCTTCTTAGGGCCGGTTTTTCCATCTTTGGGTAGAAAGAAAACCTATGGGTAGTGTGCAATGCAGAAACCCTCTTCCAGGGAATAAACTCTCTTCAATATTAAAGGTTTTTTGAAGTTTTCTACTTAATAAAGACATAAAATATAAAAATTATTAAAAATAAAAATTGAAATTAATTTAAATAAATATTATAAATTAAAATAATTAATTTTAAAAAAATTATTTTTTTTACTAAAATTTAAAATTTGAAATGCTTTAGTTGAAGCTTCGTCTCGCCAGAGTGCGCCAGAGGGAGTTGGCCAACCCTCGAACATATTTCAACTTGGATATTAGAATATATTCAAATAATCATCTTCAACACCTTGCCAAATATCCTAGAAATATAATCCTGACTGACATAAAATGAATAATAACAAAAAAAAAGGAATAGATTGAAGAATGCCTCTGTTATTTTTATGCGTGAAGTTACGATGCTGGTGCCAGGCTTGTGTTCCTAATATCACCCTTTTGCTAAAGCGAACCCAGAGCTTTTGGCTCCGACTAATTTAACAGAGAGCATGGCAAAAAATTCAACATATATACATATACATATACTCCAAGGCTGGGTTATGCAAATAAAAAGCAAATGGCTGCCTCAGTTACCAGTGGACCTAACCTTTTGCATATTGTAAAATATATCACATCTCATCACGTTATTGTTAAAATAAGTTGAATCAAAATAAAAATAACAAATATATCTACTTCTTTTTTAAATAAAATGATGGGATGTCATATATTTTACTATAAGAATAAAAATGAAGAGGGTTTCTGCACTACAAAAAAAAAGCACTTTAACAGACACTTCACTAACTACCCAAACATGAAAAAACCGGCCCTTTGACCGGTTAGTGCAATACATTCGCACATGATGTGTTTGGGGGTGTTTTCCTCTACGTTCCTTTATATCCCCATTGTAATAGGCTTCCTAATAACGTTTCGGTTCTAGATCTGGACCATCTTCAGAGATTTTTTAAGAAGATCAAAGAATATATTAGTTTGCTGCTTTCAATGAAACAAAGAGTTATTATTTTACTTTATTTCCTACTCGCTACATCCTCCTCCTATTGAGACTCTCTGAGGAAAGCAAAGACGTATTCACGTTCACAATTTATACACCGATATTTATTTTTATTTTTTTCTCAACGTTCATCTCAATTCTAGGTTTCGTTAATAAAAAAAACAAAACAAAACAAAAAATAAATCTCCATCGTGGGTAAGAAAGATTCTCACTAATTCTTACCCCGATGTGTGTTTTTTTTTTCCTTTTTGTTATTTATTTTTTTTTTTTTTGTTGCATTTCTAGTTGTGTTTTTTTTTTTCTCTTTCACTCATTAATATTTGCAACCCAAGACGATTGCCAGATGACGTTTTGACTTTTTTTTTTTTTTTTGCTTGATTTTGAATGTTTTTTTATTTCCCCCATCTCTCTCTCTTCAATTTTTAACTCTTTTTTTTTTATTGGTCGGTTTGAGCTTGCACCGAACCGGAAGCTTTTGATGCATGCGCCACTACCCTCTCTCAGTGTCTTTTATTTTTTTTTTTTAAAGGAAACTTATCAAAAGATGTTGTAATTGATTAAAACATTTCATTTGAAATATTTGATTTAAAGTTAAATTTAACTCACAAATATAGAAATTATACACTAGGTGATATGTTTTTATTTTTCATTTATTTGACTTTCGGCCAAAAGCCATGCCAAAAAAATATCCCTCTTAGGACAAAGGATTTAATTTAAGCCAATTAATTTTTTTACGTTGTCCGAAAAAAAGCCAAAATTTTTTTTCAACCAGTGAGTGTACTTGTGTTTTTTCTTTGCTCACGTTTTTGTTAATAATTTCGTTAATAATTATCAGATTTTTACGAATGAATGCTTTTTAGAAAGCCAAAGAACTATAGAATATCGTACATATATGTTTTTTTCATTCAGGGATCTCTAAAATTGTATTAGGGGTGACCAAAGCAAAATAAATCTTGAAAATTTCGATTTTTCCTAAACTTTAAGCCGTTTGTGGCACGTCTAAATGACCTCCGATTGAGATGAAACTTAAAATTTATATGTATTCTAACTATCTGCATATATTTACGGGGTGCCGCGTTAAAAATAATTTGAACATTTTAAATAAAAGCCGTTTTAGAGCACATTTTCTATTAAAATCTATTTTGCTCTATATCTCTAAAACTGTGCCTGATGGAAACATTCTAACTACATATCTGAATTCAGAATGAAAAAATGCACTAGGTTCACTAATCAGATTTCTTGTGAAAAAAACCTTGTCGACTAGTGTTATGAAAATTATTTACCCCTTTCGGTTACTAGGGATTTTAGCGTGTAGATATTTAAATTTTTATTGTTTCGAAGGTTACCGGGGGACGTTTCACACCCTAACTAGAGCCATTTTGTGTTTAAATTAACTTAGGATATAGTATTTAGATAATGAGTACCCTCAAAGCCTATGTTAGTTAAATGGTTAATCAATTACAATATATTTAGATTATATTTTCTTTAAAAAAAAAAAATGCCGAACTATTAGACCTTTTTGCCTGGGGGAGTTTGGAGAGAGATATACAGCATTTGTGTTGATTGGCCATAAGTAGACTGTTTTAATCAGGGGCGTATATAAGGGGGACCCTCCGGAAAAATTTGCTATATACGCCCCTGCGTTCAAAGCAATTTAGCTATCTATTTTTTTTTAAATTCTATCTTGTTACTCTTTGCCCTTAGTACAGAGGTAGAAGTCTCACTTTTCTTTTGTTCTAGAAGTCAGAGGATGGCTTCCCAACCTCTGATTGACTACCAATTAATGGCGTTATCAACTCGATTATCAAATTTTTTGTAAAGAATATACAAGTTATAGTTCATATTATATAGAAAATAAATTAATTTTTTTATTTCTCGTTAAAATTTTTCAAAATTTTTGCTGCCGCTAAGAGGTCGTTAAAGTATTACGTAACGCAATTTTTGAAGATTTTTGACCCTCCCCCCTCCTTCATAGGCGTTACGTAACGCCCAAGTTTTATCTAAAAGTCACAATTATGTTGCGCAAAGTACCGGAAAGTCGCTAAAATACATTTGTTATTGTTTTAATCACGTTTGCAGTAATAATAAATAAAAAATTGCCCAATGGCCTGCCTTAGACTGGAAGGGGCAAATAAATAAATAAATAAAAAACCTGGTGTGACTGGTCGCACAGCGTCCTCTTACTTTCGGTAATTGAAAGTTGTGTACTGTGCTTGTCACGCCATATTTTTTTATGTCGAGATATATTTAGTTTCCGCCTGTATTTTTTTTAAACCCTTTCCGGAAACTGAGGCCATTCAGGGATTTAACTTTATTAAATAAATATTTATACTCATGATATCGATGGCTGCCGGGAGACGTTCAACACGATGATTACTCGGGGTCACGAATCCCAAAATAATAATAAATAAATAAAAAGGGATTCCCCGTAAAACATAAACGAAAGTTAATTTATACTGAATGCTCAATCAACACAAACTCTTCTCTCCTTGTTAATTATTGATTATTAAATGTTGACTTTATTAAGATAGGCAACCCAAATGACCAATTCTCACTAATTTTGGTAATCAAGGAGAAAATAAAATTTGTTAAATGAGATTCAAATTGAGTGGTTTATTTATAATACAAAAATTCTTTCTAACTATAACGTTTCGGTCACTCTTTCGGCATCCATCAGGTGATATTTTCAAATATGCTCAAAAATTTAACGTTTTCTTTCTCAAACTGATCACTTTAGTTTGTATTTTCTCATTAAATAAAAATTAGCACTGCAATAATAACGACGTCATCATTCATATAACTTTTTATCATCTCCTTGATATCGAATACATATTTATGTAGATAATTCAGAAAATTATAAAATTTTTAGAGTCAGACTGTGCAATAATTGATAATGATAATAATAATAATGATATTAATAACATATAGTTGAGTTTTCGTTATAAATGTTAAAAATAGCCTATAAAAAATTTAATTAAAAGAGAATATGCTCATTTTCAATAAAGTTGGGTAGGCAGCCACAAGTATTCAATAATTCAAAATGCCTAATCGCCCACTTTCTTCTTTTTTAGGACTTAGTCGACACCTATAGAAAAAAAAATATATACAATTAAATTAATAATACATACCAGGTATATGGGAAAGAGTTAGCCAAGGGAAAATAAAAAGGCAATTTTCCTTGACTGACTCCATCACATATACTATCTATATATAATATACTATGTATCAATCAAAAGTATCCGCTCTGGTAGTGCACCCTATCGTTGAGAGAACAAGTGCATTAAAGCTATGCAACCAACACAAAGATGCATAGATGCCTCTGCCCACTCATTTGATCCTTTTTTTTTTTTTTTTTTTTCTCTTGTTTTTTTTTTTTTTTTTTTTTTTTATTTTCCTCTTTTTTTTTCCCCTCCATTTGATCATACAGACAAAATCAATCAAAAAACAATTTGAAAATATTAATCTCTAATCACGTCTCTAAGCTCTCTAGAAAGGGCTCTAGCCAATGGATACTTTTGGATCACAGATCAAACATAAACAAGATTGGACAGCTGCCGATTAAAAATTGTTTATAGTTTAGGGCCATCTATACGCTTGTCAGGGAACTAACGTAAAGGGCCGGATTTGTTTCGCAAATTCATTTGTTTATATTTACAGTTTTTTAATGACACCTGTATGATTTTGTTTTGATTTTCTTTCAAAATTAACGAAATGTCTTTTCTTCTTGATTATTTCAAAAACTATTCAGTTTTCGGGAAAATGTCAAAGAATAAAAACTTTTTAAAATTGAGTATTTTATCATAATATAACAAAGAAATTGAAAATTTCGAAATTTCTGAAAAAACTTTTTAAGTAAGTACTACTTCCAAGTGACGTATTTACTCCAAAAGTTGATAGAAATCTACAATTTTAGTGTAAGGAGCATATACCAAATTTCATCTATCTAGCTGCTTTGGTTTTTAAGCAATCGTGTTCACACACACACACACACACACCCAGACGTAATTCTAAAAGAATATACGATAAAGTCTCGGGGTAGTCATTCCCCATATTTTATTCACCATTCAACAAATGAGAGCATGCCAATGAATTGGTCATTTTGGTTGCTATTTTATTTTATAAAATAATAGGTAAATGGCTTGAGATTTTTTTTTTTTTGTTTGTTTTATTAATCAATCAATCTTTACAATAGTTGTCTATCACGTGACCCACGATCTAGTTGAATTTCAAAAAGACGACAAATTCTGTTATCGAGTCTAGCCGGGGTTTGCCCGAGTCAATTCGTTTTGGCAATTGATAGAGAACTAGAGTAAAGATGAATTCTAGTTTGATTTTTTTTAAGCTTTTTTTTTTTTTTTTTATATTCATTCAAATTAAAAAAAATATATATATAATTTCCTCTGCATCATTTTCTCCTTTTGTATTTATATATTAATAGATATAGAAACTCTAAGTTTACTATTAATGAGTCTATCTTGCCAATACGAATATTTCTGACGCGAGTTCTCTACCATTGTGCTACCAAAAATAAATAAATACGTATAAAAATCATTTGACAAGTTCAAATCGAGAAAAGATTTTAGACCTATTTTTGATACGGTTATAATGGTCGACATGAAAATCGCTAAATTTTGAAAAGTTTTATTTTTCTCTTTCGATAATATTTTTTAAGCCTGAATTTGGCAGATTTCACAAAAACCTCTACTTTTAACAGGCTTTCTAATGGTCTTCTCAGTTCTGCGATTATCATTAAATTTCGTGGAGAAATTCCACTTTTAATGTCAAAAAACGTGAATATTTGCAGCAAAATTGAGGCCATTTTGATCATTTTCATTAACTTACTCTACAAGATGTGAATTCTATAGTTGGATAATCCAGGGCCATTAAAAAAATTTTAAAAGGGGGGCAAATTAAATTTCCCAAATCTTAGTTCGCCCTGGGATAATCGTTAAAAGAGTGGCAGCTAGTTATTATTTCATCTATTAGGCTCTCTATGCTGACATTTCGGTCTTGGTTATGACCATCCTCAGAACTTGCGTCTATCATGATAGCCTCAAGTTCTGAGGATGGCTTTAACTAAGACCGAAACGTCAGGATAGAGGGCCTAATAGGAATGCCATAAAAATAACAAACTAGCTGGCATTCTTTTAACGATTATCCACACTATAGAATTAATTTGTAGAGTAAGTTGCTGAAATGTTCAAAATGGCCTAAATTTTGCTGCAAATATTCACGTTTTTTAACATTATAAGTGGAATTTCTCTTGGAAATTGAATGATAATCGCAGAACTGAGAATACCATTAGAAAGCTTACTAAAAGGAGAAGTTTTTTGTGAAATCTCCCAAACTCAGGCTTAAAAAAATATTATTGTAAGAGAAAAATAAAACTTTTCAAAATTTAACAATTTAAATTTTTTTTAAATGTCGACCATTTTAATCGTATCAAAAATAGGATTCTGTTAAGTTATCAACGAAATTATGAACAAAATATATCGGAATTAAAAGTGAGCAAAGCGCCCTAAAGATAGGCAGCCAAAGTGTTTTTCTACCACACTTTGATAACAGAATTTCGTTAATAACACAGGGCAACAAAAAGGAACTTTTTTTTTGTTAACTGAGCCCTGAAGCTATTTCTGGGTATTTGGGTAGCGCTGGTTCCAAAAATGCCACAGTTTTGCCCCCATCACGTCAGATTTTAGAGATATAGAGAAAATAAAATTTTAATAGAAAATGGGCTCTAAAGCGGCTCTAATTTTATATTACCTGGATTTCTTTTATACTTGTAAAGAAAAAGAAGTCCATTTTTTCAACCACTGAGTGTACTTGTGTTTTTCTTTGATGAC
>JAKCPI010017622.1:0-14104 GCA_023213315.1 Euborellia annulipes | reverse complement strand
ACACGGAACCGAAACGTCAGCCGTGCGGATTAAATAAATAAAGAAAAAACCTGCTTCATCTCTCATTTTCTACCCTCTTATCAATATAAAATCACAACTATTTCAGTATATTATACTACTAAAGATCTAACTCTCGTAAGGATAGGACCATAGCCAGGGGTGACCTAGAGGTCTAAACCCCCATCCTCTCCCCCAAATCCCGAAGACTTATAAATAAAGAGAGATATAGAGAGAAAAATTTTAAATACTCCAGAAATAAAAATATTTGATATTCTTATAAATTTATTAATTTGGGGCAAGGGGGACTGGATTAAAAAAAAAAAATTTCCTGACTACTCCCTTGAGAGTAAGTTATCTTATGACTCGATAGAAGAAAATTTTACATTTTTCACCAGCCAATTTTTTAAGTTTGTTTACATTATGTTATTCCATTATTGGGTGTTTCTAAAAATGGGAATATTATTGGATCTATCACGTTTTTCAAAAGGACCAGCACTAAAAAGTACCCAGTTTAACTAGATAGGTAAAAAAATACAAACAAGCAAAAATGGATTCATGTTTCTCCGTGTGCTCTTCAATTGTTAATACCTTCTTCAGAACTTGAGATTTTATAATAAATAATAAAGGAAGTCATTTATTCAACTTATTTTTTCTCTTGTAAAATTAATAATTGTATCGCTAGTTTAAAATTTATTTACACATTCAATACGGGAGGGTTCCTCTTACCCCCCCCTCCACACCTAATTAACTGTGTGAGAGTGTAAGTGGAGATTAAAATTATTGAGGAAAAAACTCCATTCAAAAAAAATTTTTTTAAATCCGCCCTGCCATAAAAAAAATGCAGGCATCTAGTCTGAATTGATTATAAAAAAGATATCTTTTATAATCAATTCAGACTGACAATATTGCAGTCCTTCTTCTGTTTTCGCCATTATTAATCCCGCGGGGTGCGGGATTGCAGTTCATTATATTAAAAATCATATTTAAAAGTAAAAATACTTCAAGAAGACTTTAGCCTCCAAATAATAAAATTTTTTCTTATATAATATAAAATTTATTAAAAAGAAGAAAGACAACTTTTTCACCCCAGCAAATTATAAAATAACAAACACTCTGCTTATTTTAGAAAAAATAAAAAACTTACCTAAAATTAGTAAAAATTTTCAAAAAAAAATTTTCTTCATAATTCTTTTTATTAATAAATTTCACTTAGTTTTTTTTTCTTCCACCTTCACTAATTTTTGTTTCGCATTTTATTGTTTAAACTATTATATCACTCTATAGATTTGTTGAGTTAGCGTACGAGACGCGGTTTGATCGCGCACTGAGAGCGCACATCTGATTATTCCCTCTTTCGCTCTCTTCCCCTCTCTCCTGGAGGAGTTGCCATCTTCAGCGCATGCGTAGATTAACTCACTCACTATATATCCCCCCCATCTTATTAAGCGGCACTCATTCATTGATAAAAGAATGACTTAAAAAAAAATTCTAAGTGTTATGAGAGGTTAATTGAAACGTCTTTTTTTTTTAATTTGAATTTTTTGATGGCACAACTGGCTGGTGTCTAGTACTTTGGAAATTAATATATAGTCTTATTTAACAATTTATGTTTTTTTGTTGGATAGCCAAAACTTACAAATTTTTAAATATCTCTATGACTAATCAAGCTATTGATTATTACGATCTTACTCAAAATATATATATCTCGAAAACTATTTAGCTAATTAAATATAGTCTGTTAATATGTCCAAATCACATTAAGTGTAGTCAAATTAAAAGTCCTTTAAGTTATATTATTACATCTTGTTTTGTCTTGATTGATCATTTTCTAATTTTGCCATAATTTTGTTTTTTACTTTTGTAGTTCTGCCTTTATATTTTTTAATTTTTGACTTTTTGATTATTGTAATTTAAAATATACCAGGTATATATTATTAATAATTAATTATTTATGGTGCTTGATTGCCGATGACGATTAAAGTGAGATAAGGATGAATCGGCAGCACTAGGTGAAAAAATAAAATATATTTTATCGAAGTCGCGCCTATCTCGTTCATTATCAGAAAATATTAGCATCTATTTTGTCCTGATTATGAACAGAATCGGAGCTCGAAACGTGGACAGAATATGTTTTATTTTACTCCAGTTTCATCCTCATGTCTCTATTTAATACGTTTGTAATAGTGAAATTTGTAGGTATACTTCGATAAAATATATTTTATTTTTCACCTAGTGCTACCGATTCATCCTCACCTCACTTTAATCGTCATCAGCAATCAAGCACCATAAATAATTAATTATTAATAATATATACCTGGTATATTTTAGATTACAATAATCAAAAAGTCAAAAATTAAAAATATAAAGGCAAAAATACAAAAGTAAAAAACAAAATTATGGCAAACTTAATTGCGGCGCTCAGTGTACATCGGGTTAAAAAATATTACATATGTCCACATGAAAAGGTACCAAATCTTCACTGGGCTAAATTTTCACGAGAGCTGATTTACTAAAAAAGTTTAAAAAAATTGAATTTTTTTTTTATTACTAAAATATTCGATTGATCAGAATCGATGTATATTTTATCACAAAATTGAAAAAATAAGACAAAGGTGAGATAAGAGAAAAACAAACAAACTTTAAACTCATTTTTTCTCAAAACTAGTTTTTTCATAATAAAATTTTAAAAATTCATATCTTCCAAACAAAAAATGATAAAAAAAAATTCTAAAAATACCTGCTTGCTTAGCAGGAGGATGTTTTGTACGGAAAGCATAAAAACTCAATTTTGACCCCGGTGAAGATTTGGTACCTTTTCATTTGGATGGTACATATAGTAGATAAGGGGCGTCTAAGAAAAATAAAAACATTCCCCAAATTAATTGAATAACCAAAATTTACAATTTCCCGACTAAATATTTATACAGTAGTAAGACCTATGGGGCCCTTTGGCCTTGGTGTAGTGGTTAGCGTGCTGGACATTTGTACCAAGGGTCTCGGGTTCGCATCCCGCCCCGGCGACAAAATTTGTTTCAATTGAATTGGATACCAATCAATTGAAATAAATAGGGGTCTAAATGACTTCTGATGCCGAAAAAGTCCTTAATCCAATTTTTTTTTATTTATTTGGCTTTCGGCCAGAAGCCATACCAAAAACATTACATTCCAAACGTACTATATACAATATAAAACAATACAAAATACAATATAATCTCTATTGTCTTCGCTAATCAAGTTCTTCTTTTTGTTGATATTTAATGATCTTTCAACTCGTTTCTATTCCTTTTACATGAATTTTAAAAATTTCAAAAAGAAAAAAAAAAATTAAATTAAAACCAATTGCAAAACTATGCGAGTTTTTTTTTTTTTTTTTGGCTAATAATTGATGAGGGGTCAATCAGTTGAGGAACTCGCCAAGATAATAATGGCAATTGTAAAGTGGAGAGGGGGGACAGCAAATGTGTCGTAAATGGCAACGTGCAGCACGCCTTGTGAGGGGACAGAACAACACACCAAGAAAGAGAGGAATTGCCAGGTGACCTCTGCACCAGGGCACCCTGGACGTGTCGGAATGTCCGACCAGTATCTTGGAAATAAAAAAAAAAAAATTCGCAAATTATATCGTCACTCTTTCTTGTTATTCGCATTTTATTTAGTACTTTATGATGACTACATGGATTTGAAAAATAAACTTGAAAAAACCACAAGATTTTGTTTTGTTTAAATAGATAGGCTAATAGAGGAAAAATATTCTTTGCAAAGCTGGCTGGCTTTTAGAAGTAAAAAAAAATTCGTAGAGTTATGAAAAGACTTTAAACGAAAGAGAATGTCAAATTGTTTAACAATTTTTTAAAGTACTAGCCACCAGGCCTCGACGAGCTCCTCTCGATCTTCGTTTTTTACTTTCTCTTACCTATGTATATATGTAATATATATAGAGAGAAAAGATTTGATTCATGTCAAAAATTCGATGTTTTTGATGGATATACACGTTTTAAGCTCTCCTTAATCCAAAAAAGTGGTTTTCGCAACATGGTCTGTCTGTCTGTGTACAAAATATCTCAAGAACGAAAAGAGCTAGGAGGTTGAAATTTTATATTTAAGTTAGGCACCCCCATGGGACGTGACACGAAGCTTTTGAACAAAATCGACCAAAGAGTACTAGTACTGTTGCACTTTTTCAGTTTTTTTTCGATTTTCTAAAATTTGCTCCATCGATTTTGATTAAAATTCAAAAATCAATTATTTTTTAAATGATGAAGATAGGGGCAGCCTGGTGGATATTATTGAAAAGGGTGAATAAATAGATCCAGAGCTAGTATTCAGGCAAATTTATTCGGATTATATCCCTCCGCTATAGGCCAACGTTTCGGAGCTCAAACGGCTCCTTCTTCAGGACCTTAATATTAACAATTAAAAGTACATCTTGTTGTTACATATATATTTTATAAGGATATTAGTATATTTACAAACTCACCATGCGGTGTCAAGAAAATAATTCGCCCTCAATTTTGTCATACATGAACGATGTGGTTAGTTTCGCTACTCGACATGTGTTAAAAGGCAATGGTGCCGAACGAAGAATGGTGATTTAATTCGGAGTGCATTGCCTCTTATTTATAATTTAGATATTTAAACTGAGGGAATACAATTGTAATATAAATATCCTTTTTTTTTTTTTCTTAATTATTTCGAGAATAATTTACCTAGCTAGCAGAGACCCGTCAAAATGACGTCGGAAACTGGTCAGAGACTGACCAGAAATGACGTTATGTTTGACGACAAAATGACCTAAAAATCACGGACTAATGTCACAGACCGATGACGACATTTTAAAACGTCAAAAAAACGTGATTCCGTGACTTTTTTTGACCAATTTTTTGACGTCAAAATGACTTAAAAAATCACGGACTAATGTCACAGACCGATGACGACATTTTGAAACGTCAAAAAAACGTGATTCCGTGACTTTTTTTTGACCTTTTTATAACCTGATGGATAAAAAAAATGAGAAACAAACTCACATATAAAATTAAATTGTATTATATTAATAATATAATTATAGAACACATTATTTTAGCAATTAAATACATCTCTTCTCTATCCATATAAATGACAAATATAGGAAAGTTGAAATTTAATATATATATGACTAATTATAAAATAATAATTGAGAGATTTAATTAATCAATTTTTAATTTTAATTAGTACCTATATCGATATTTTATTTTAATACTTTTGTAAAAACGCGATTTTATATACACTATTATATAAAAGACAATGTTACAGACTATAGCCATTACAGTTGCGTATGCGCGAAATGCATGTGCATGCGCGAAACGTGTGCGCATGCGTATTAAAATAAAAATATGGATGTAAGAGAAAGTAATAATAAGTGTCGTGATCGGTACCTGATCGGTACGTCTTTATAATGTGATATTTTGCACGTTTTAAAGACGTTACAAAAAAGACGTTTTATTTTAGGTTTTAATTAGTCATTTGACGTCTTTTGACCAGTTATGACCAATTTCGGACGTCATTTTGACGAGGTTCTGCTAGCTGGGTATATTTAAAATTAGCCTTCTAATTAGCAACATTTAAATTCACTCTATTTACATTTTTACTTTCTCTTATTATATATAATTTTATTAGTATAATTAACAACGTTTCGGTACAATTTTAATCTTATTTATATACTTTTTTTTTTTTTTTTTTTATTCACAATTATCAGTTATTTTAATTGTAGTATATTATTGTACAGTGAGCTGAGATTTTGGGTGTCACATTGTTTGTTAATAACACAGTCCCGATACTTAATTATGTTACACATTTCAAGATTCAACAATATATCATGATTGGGATCAGATGATAAAAATTTTACATTGTCAAAGTCAAATTCGTGATCTAAGTCAAGAGCATGTTCAGATAGGGCCGTCCCAGGGCGTTGTTTTTTTATATCATATTTATGTTGGTAAATTCTTTTGCCAACTTTCTGTTCAGTTTTCCCGATATAGAACTTATTAGGACATGAGGAGCATTGCAGCATATAGACCACTCCAGACCTTTGGATAGTCGGAATTTTGTCTAAATTATTAAAAAAGTTACCTAGAGTATTAATTGATTTCCCCGATAATATTACATTGACTGTATCACTATTAAAATATTTTCGAAAATTCTTATTCAAGCATCTACTGATGTTTTCGAAAAGTCCATCTATGTATGATAACCTAAAGTACATATCGGTTGTTGGTTCCGTACTAGTACTGTCAACATTTCTGTAAGGTTGAGGAAGGTTATTATTTTTATTTTTATTTTTAGACAAAAATCTGTTAATTATCTCTTATTAATTTCACCATTGAAAAGGAGATTAATAATTCTATAAATTTCTTAGATTTAAAAATTATCAGAAGTGAAATCGGTTTAAAAACAGACTGGTATAAAAAAGAAGTTTACTCGGGTAGAATGTTGAATTACCTATCGAGCAATCCCTTCAAACATAAAAGTAATTTGATTACAGGTATGCTTTATAGAATATACCACCTCACAGACAGTGAATTTTGGGATAATAATATAAAAAATTTGAAAACTACCCTTAATTCCAACGGATATCCAAATAAATTGATTAATAAGAGATAATTAACAGATTTTTGTCTAAAAATAAAAATAAAAATAATAACCTTCCTCAACCTTACAGAAATGTTGACAGTACTAGTACGGAACCAACAACCGATATGTACTTTAGGTTATCATACATAGATGGACTTTTCGAAAACATCAGTAGATGCTTGAATAAGAATTTTCGAAAATATTTTAATAGTGATACAGTCAATGTAATATTATCGGGGAAATCAATTAATACTCTAGGTAACTTTTTTAATAATTTAGACAAAATTCCGACTATCCAAAGGTCTGGAGTGGTCTATATGCTGCAATGCTCCTCATGTCCTAATAAGTTCTATATCGGGAAAACTGAACAGAAAGTTGGCAAAAGAATTTACCAACATAAATATGATATAAAAAAACAACGCCCTGGGACGGCCCTATCTGAACATGCTCTTGACTTAGATCACGAATTTGACTTTGACAATGTAAAATTTTTATCATCTGATCCCAATCATGATATATTGTTGAATCTTGAAATGTGTAACATAATTAAGTATCGGGACTGTGTTATTAACAAACAATGTGACACCCAAAATCTCAGCTCACTGTACAATAATATACTACAATTAAAATAACTGATAATTGTGAATAAAAAAAAAAAAAAAAGTATATAAATAAGATTAAAATTGTACCGAAACGTTGTTAATTATACTAATAAAATTATATATAATAAGAGAAAGTAAAAATGTAAATAGAGTGAATTTAAATGTTGCTAATTAGAAGGCTAATTTTAAATATAAATTATTCTCGAAATAATTAAGAAAAAAAAAAAAAAAGGATATTTATATTACAATTGTATTCCCTCAGTTTAAATATCTAAATTATAAATAAGAGGCAATGCACTCCGAATTAAATCACCATTCTTCGTTCGGCACCATTGCCTTTTAACACATGTCGAGTAGCGAAACTAACCACATCGTTCATGTATGACAAAATTGAGGGCGAATTATTTTCTTGACACCGCATGGTGAGTTTGTTAATATACTAATATCCTTATAAAATATATATGTAACAACAAGATGTACTTTTAATTGTTAATATTAAGGTCCTGAAGAAGGAGCCGTTTGAGCTCCGAAACGTTGGCCTATAGCGGAGGGATATAATCCGAATAAATTTGCCTGAATACTAGCTCTGGATCTATTTATTCACCCTTTTCAATATTTTTTAAATGCTCTTTAAAATGTATATTCTCATTTTGCCATGGAAATCCTATGAAGAGCTAACAAAGGAGAATGGGGAAGATTATCTACCCAACCATAGGCGTAGCCAGAAATTTTTGATGGGGGGGGTTTAGGATTATTTCTCCCCCCCCCTCCCCCGACTAATAGGGCAGTATAAGGCGTCTGAGATATATGACTGGGCACTTACCCCACCTTCGCTTCGCCCCCCCTGGACCCCCCTCGAGGTGGCTCGGGCCCGCCCTTTCTTAATTAAGTGCCGCAACTTTTCAATCAACTCGTATCAGGCAATAAATAATGCAAATCTCTTAATTTTATGTATATGGGCCTAAAATACCGGGGTGTCTCTCTATGTGTTTCTTTTGACCAGACTCCTATCTCAGACCTCTTTAAGAAAAAAATAAAAAATTTATTTATATAATAAATTTTATTATTTTTCATTTGCGAGATTTAATCAATTTTAAGCGGCTTTAATTTTTTATAAAGCATAACAAAAATCAATTCTTTTCAATGGAAAAATTCTGAATTTTCTCGAATTTTTTTGCGTTTTATTTAATTTTTTTTTTTTTAAGCTAGAGAAAATTATTATATTCTACTTTCTCTTACCCTATATATGAAATATATAGAGAGAAAAAGTATTTTGTATTATAGAGCTTAAATATCTAGTCATGGCTTGGGTCCAATGGGGGGGTTTGAACCCCCAAAACCCCCCCGTGGCTACGCCTATGTACCCAACCTTAATTTGAGTTCCAAAAACCTCTTCTAATGACAAGTGAATGTTAAATTTTTATTATTAAATAAAGCCTCTGAAATAGTCGTTAACACTTTTCTGACATTAAATATAGGCTTAAATTAATATACAATTCAGATTTTAACTCTCAATCAGGTTTATTCTCTAAAAACAGACGTAAAAATTTAAAATAAACAAATAGGTGTTAAAAAGTAATGTAAAAACAATCAGCGCTAAAAAATGCTATTCAAAATCACTTCCTTGCCTCAAATAGTTATTCTGTAAACAAAAACTTTAAAGCCAAAGTGTTAACATTTAGTAAATAGTGTTAAAAATTAATGTCATCCCTAAGGGGTGCCTTTATTATTTTAACGTCGTGTTTAAAATAAAATTGGCGTCCTTAACCTAAAAAGTAAGGTTATGATTTTGATAACTTTGAAATAAAAGCAACATGTTAACGTCGCTGTTAAACTTTGTTTAGAGAATAGCATTTTTTACCGCTGATTGTTTTTACATTACTTTTTAACACCCATTTGTTTATTTTAAATTTTAACGTTTGTTTTTAGAGAATGATCGCTCTAATTGAAACATTGTATTTGGAGGTTCTGAATATGTTAATAATATTAACAATATTGTCAAGAGTAGGAGGAGGGGGATGTAGGCAGCCAGCAAAGAATAAAAAACTATTTAATTATCGACAACGTTTCGGAAACGCATCGCTCCCATCTTCAGGACGAAAAATTGTTAATTTTGCTTAGATTGATACATGTCGCTATAACAAAAATTTTTTTGCATAACTTATACCATTAGATGTGTGTGATTAATTAAATATATATCTTCTTTTCTTAACAATATTATTAATTTACTAAATAATGCACTTGGTGATATATTTCAAGTTTGTAAATAATGCACTTAAAATGTATTATTTCAAAATTGAAACATACTGCGTTATTCAGTATCATTTAATATTCGCTAATTCGTTATATTAATATTGAAATATTTTCGTATGTAAATGCCAAAATTAGCAATTTTCACTAGAAAAAAAATTAAGTTTAATATTTATATATCCTCAGCCGAAAGCATAATTTTGCCGAGAAATAGCGCTAGTTTTTACTTTCTCTTACCTATATATATATGTAATATATATATAGAGAGAAAGTATTGGATTCATGTCAAAAATTCGATGTCGAGATTTTGATGAATCTTCACGTTTTGAGGTCCCCTGAATCCAAAAAAAGTGGTTTTCGCGACATGGTCTGTCTGTGTGTGTGGGTGGGTGGGTGGGTGTGTGTGTGTGTGTTCAATTTTAAGCATGAAGGAATTGAGCTAGGAGGTTGAAATTTTATATTTAAGTTAAACACCCCCCGGGACCGGAAAAATAAGCTTTTAATCAAAATCGGCCAAAGAGTACTAGTACTTTACTGATGTACTTTTTCAGTTTTTTTCGATTTTCTCAAAATTCGCTCTAACGATTTTGATTAAAATTCAAAAATCAATTATTTTTTAGATACTCTTTCAAATGTATATTCTCGTTTTGCCCTCAAAATTGTTTGAAGCACACTTTACTCTTGTGCTTCATAGGAAAGATAGGAGAAATGGTTGCCATGGTTACAAAATATAAATATTTTCCCATACTTATAAATTTTACATCTGAATTCAAATATTCCCTACTGCCGGGAACTAAATACATGTCGACACAAAAAATCTGGTGTGACAAGCACAGTACACAACTTTCGATTACCGAAGGTAAGAGAAAGCTGTGTGCTGTGCACAGTCACACCAGATTTTTTTATTAGATGTTTGTAATAAGAATTTGAATATTCCGCCTTTAAAATAAAGAGGAGGTTTTTAATAGTTAATAATCAAGATATAGAAACAATAATATATTTACCGACAAGCTGATGATCTCAAGCTCCAGGCCGCATATACAGGTTTAAGAAAATATTAATACAAATAAAAAAAAATGAAATTATCCATCTCTCCTTAAGGCTAATATTTATGTGTAGCTTATATGCCATTATGTCGATTTAATTTTTTTGAGTGTATAACTGTTTGGATTTATAACCATCATATTTATATTAAGGAGGGACCCGAAAGGGTATAAGGTACCCTGACAAAAAAAAAACTACATAATTTTAAACGCATTTTTGATAGCATTTAAAGACCTCCTTTGTTTAAAAACGAATTTCATTTCGGCAAATTAAAAAAGAGATATTAAAGTTTATAAATAATGTTATTATAAGTACCTTTAGACATAGGCGTAGCCAGAAATTTTTGATGGGGGGGGGGTTTAGGATTTCTCCCCCCCTACCCCGATTAATAGAGCAGTGTAAGGCGTCTGGTGAAATATATGACTAGCCACTTACCCCACCTTCGCTTCGCCCCCCTGGACCCCCCCCTCAAGGTGGCTCGGGCTCGCCATTTCTTAATTAAGTGCCGCAATTTTTCAATCAACTCGTATCAGGCAATCAAAAATGCAACTCTCATAATTTAATTTATACGAGCCTAAAATACCGAAGTGTCCCTGTTTCTCTTGATCAGAGTCGCATCTCATATCCCTTTTAGAAAAAAAATAATAAATTTATTTATATAATAATTTTTATTATTTTTCATTTGCGAGATTTAATCAATTTTCAGCGGCTTTAATTTTTTATAAAGCATATAGACCAGGCGCTGGAGGTAGTTGAGTATGCAAAATTTGAGGACCGTATTCTGACAATGGATTTGGGCTAAGAATAGCTCCCAGAATAAGGATCCGGATCTTGCCGGGCCAATTTTTGGTCCAATTTTTTTTTACCCCCACCCCATAGGAAATCAATGGAGTGCATGCTAAGATGATGTGAAGATTTGCAATTATGGTCAAATTCGAGTACTTAAAACCTCAAACAATGAAAAAACTGTCTTGTCAGCAACTGAGGGGATCCTCTAGAGTCCCCTGAGAAGTACTATCTTGCCACCAGTTGTGGTGGTCCCCTCTAACCCCTTCATCTCTTTCTCTCTCTTTGTTATAAATTTAAATATACGGCTTTAACACCATGCCAAATTGTGGGGACCGGCAATTATGTTCATAATCCACTACCTGGTATCCCAATCAATGAAAAATACTATCTTGCCGCCAACTGCGGTGGTCCCCTTTAACCCCTTCACCTCTTTTATCTCTCTCTTTGTTATAAATTTAAATATACGGCTTTAACATCATGCCAAATTGTGGGGACCGGCAATTATGTTCATAATCCACTAGCTGGTATCCCAATCAATGAAAAATACTATCTTGCCACCAGTTGTGGTGGTCCCCTCTAACCTCTTCACCTCTTTTATCTCCCTTTATTATAAATACACCAGGTAGTAGATTATGAGCATAATTGCCGGTCCCCACAATTTGGCATGGTTTTAAGACAGTACATGTAAATGTATAATAAGGGAGAGAAAAAGAGGTGAAGGGGTTAGAGGGGACCACCACAACTGGCAAGATAGTATTTTTCATTGATTGGAGCACGAGGTAATGAATTATGAGCATAATTGCCGGTCCCTACAATTTGGCATGGTTTAAGACAGTACATCTAAATGTATAATAAAGGGAGAGAAAAGAAGTGAAGGGGTTAAAGGGGACCACCGCAGTTGGCGGCTAAGATAGTATTGTTCATTGATTGGGATACCAGGTAGTGGATTATGAACATAATTGCCGGTCCCTACAATTTGGCATAGTGTTAAAGCCGTACATTTAAATTTATAACAAGAGAGAGAAAAGAGATGAAGGGGTTAGAGGGGGACCACCACAACTGGTGGCAAGATAGTACTTCTCAGGGACTCTAGAGGATCCCCTCAGTTGCTGACAAGACAGTTTTTTCATTGTTTGAGGTTTTAAGATACTCGAATTTGACCATAATTACAAATCTTCACATCATCTTAGCATGCACTCCATTGATTCCTATGGGGTGGGAATTAAAAAATTGGACCAAAAATTGGCCCGGCAAGATCCGGATCATTATTCTGGGAGCTATTCTTAGCCCAAATCCATTGTCAGAATTCGGTCCTCAAATTTTGCATACTCAACTCCTCCAGCGCCCGCTCTAATAACAAAATCAAATCTTTTCAATTGAAAAATTCTGAATTTTCTCGAATTTTTTGCGTTTTATTTAATTTTTTTTTTTTTTTTTTAAGCTAGAGAAAATTATTATATTTTACTTTCTCTTACCCTATATATGAAATATATAGAGAGGAAAGTATTATGAAACTTAAATATCTAGTCATGGCTTGGGTCCAATGGGGGGGTTTGAACCCCAAAACCCCCCGTGGCTACGCCTATGCCTTTAGACAAATCTAAATAAGCAGAAAATTATCTTGGTTTTGCCTTTTTTATGCTTAACGGATTAATTCAAAAGAAGAGTTAGAGATATAGAAGAGAGGAGAGCGTCTTGATTCATGATTTAATGGCTAATGGTAACTTCCTTTAACTACCATAACTATAGAATATGAAAGGTTTTAGGAGACATAATTGTGATAAAGATGTAGGAATATGCAGTTTTTTTTTTGTTTTTTAAACACTCACACTTTTTGGAACGATGTTCTTTAACTCGGCTTACCCAGGGTGAATTGGGAGAAAATGTAACTTAACATAAACGCGTTCCTAACAAAAATGCGTTCCCAACGCCCGAGCGACGGCGAGATTAGTCGAAACCTTGGCGAGGCCACGCCACCTTCTCCTTCTCTTTATTTCTTTCTATATATCGAAGAAGGGCTTTCCGTCTATTTAAATAATATTAATATTAAATTATATTCTGAGTTGAAGAAAAGGCGTGAGGAACTTCGTTCCTGCCTGGGGTTCTATGACCCCACAATTTTGCTTTTTTTCTCATTCACACACACATACACACAGTCTTTTCAGCAACTCAGGCCATTTAAGACTAAACGATACTCATTATTTTTTAATTTATATATTTGGGGTCCAGGCATTAAGCCATATTCATATATATATATGGTCTAAATAAAATCATCGGACTGCCTGGGATCCGAACCCACGAGAAAGAATACGCAGTTGTTGTGAAGCCAAAAAACACACGTGCGTCTTGGGCTACAGGTCGGTCGGAGGGGTTCGCATCCCGTCAAATGCGACAAAAATTTATTTGATTAAAAACCATAAACAAGTTTATATCTTAAGAGCTATAAAGAGTGAGAAATTATTGCATTATGTCAAAAAATCGATGTCTAGATTTTCCAATTGCGAACTTTAGCCGCGCTTGGCATTGCTTAACAATAACGATTGTGGTGACTGTTGCTCTTCTCCGTTGCCAGGCCTCCGGCCCCCTTGTACAGTGGGCGCCACAAGTGCCTGATCTACTCGAAAGAAGAGCTTTGAACTTGGGCAACTAAAATGCTTAGCTTTCCGAATTGTTATCTTAAAAGTAGCTTTTCCCCTCCAGTTGCATTAAAAAAAGATGATTTATTTATATTAAAAATATTGGTTTAGTTGACTAAGCTCAAGGTTCCACTCTCGAACAGTTCAGGCACTTTTGGCGCCCACTGTACTAAGAGC
>JAKCPI010017621.1:0-16258 GCA_023213315.1 Euborellia annulipes | reverse complement strand
GGTTTTTATTTTTTTCTTTAAAAAATTATTTTTATTTTTCTCTTTTAGTGATGCTATTAATAATGATTGATCATATCATCAGAACTTGGACCAAATTAATATTACACAATCCCTAAAACACTTCCCTTTCTTTCGGATAAAAAAAGAACCACCGAAATCGGTTCATAAACAAAGAGGTTAGGTCTAAAAACAAACCTAATAAAAAAGGTCTAATACCCATGAAAAAAAAACGAAAAAAAAATGGACCAATCGGAAGCTAGACTGGACCCAATGCAAAAAATTTTCAAAATCGGTTGACAATTGGCGGAGATATGAGGTAACATAGGCACAAAAAAAAAAAAAAAAAAAAAAAAAAAAAAAATTCAGTCGAATAAAGAACCTCCTCCTTTTTTGAAGTCGGTTGCAAAGTTCTTAATAAGCGATTGAAAGCTGTTGTGACAATGGCCGTGAAGGGAAAAAACGTCAAAAAAATTACCAAAGTTAACCCACTTTTAGGTTAAATAAATGCGTTGTTGCCAGCTTGTTTTTAGTGTAAATTTTCATTATTATTCATTATTATCTCAGAAACTGTGTTGTAACTATGAATTAAAATTTTCTTAACAAATCGAATTAGTTATTGTTTAATGTGGGTTTAGTTTTTTATAACTAGTAAGAAAAGTTTCTTAATTATAATTAAATATGTATGTAAACTTTCCGATATCCCGTATAGTGCAATGTATATAAGAGTCTGAAAAACCCTATCCTTAGAATTTAATATCTCCGGAACTATATTGTTCATAAATTTCAATTTGCCACCAATCGATGGATCTAAATTTCAAAAAAATCCTAAGAAAACCCATATGGTGAAACAACTAGACCTTAAGTAAAAGTTTATTTATTCAGGAGAAAAATGTTCGTTGAATTTAATTAATTATTAGAATACTTAAGAGACACCTTTATAGAATTGGACAGTGAAATCACACATAATTACTAGGCAGCTCAAAAAAGTCTTGAATAAGTGAAACAAGAAAACATTTTTTTGGCCAAATTCGGTTTTATTTTTCAACATACATTCCTTTTAAGTCAATTCAGCGAGTCCATCATTTTTCTAACCTTTTTATCCCGTCCGAAAAGTAATCTTTCGAAAGCTCTCCAAAATAGGCCTCAATTTCTGCTATGACTTTCCCATTTGACTGAAATCGCTTACCGGTGAGCCATCTCTTCAGGTTTGGAAACAGGTAAAATACGCTGGGGGCCAGGTCTGGCTAAGGAACCAGTTCAAACCTGATTTCGTGCAATTTTCTTTACGTAACTAACGTTGAATGAGCAGCCGCATTGTCTTTTTTTTTATGATATTGATGTGAGAAGGAGATACACCAGAAGGTCCATCCCCTAAAGGCCTGTATGAGCTGGGCCCTCCATCGTGAAAAGAACAGAGTAGAAGGAAAAGAAGCCGGGATCACGAGCCAATCTCAGAAACTTAGATACAATCCAATATCCAATTTACTAAGGTTTTAGGGGCTTCGAGCAGTGGTAAATTCTCCGCGCGATAAATTAGGTTAAATTTATCTCCCACTTAATTTTTATTACTAGACCCTATACTTACAGAAAAAATATCTGGGTATAGCCGGGAATCGAACCCGAGACCTCCGGGTTGCCAGCCAGTTATTCTGACCATTACACCATGGAGGCGGACATGATGCGTGATGATAGACTATTTTTTTCTTCTTTAAATGCGTCCGTTTTTCTGTGATTTCAATTTTCAATCCTATAATGATGAATAATATGCGCTAGTTATGGTTTTACCTTTTTCAAGATAGTCGATGAATATTATTCCACGCGCAACGGAGGCCATAACCTTTCCGGTCCATTTCTGAGTTTTTGGACGCTTAGGAGCACTTACAGCCGGAGAACATGATTGTTTTGACTCGGGTGAGTAGAAATGGATCCATGTTTCATCCATGGTTATGAATCGGCTCAAAAACTCCTTTGAATTTCTCGTAAACATTGCCAAATTCTGCTGAGAAGTCGTAAAACGAATTCGTTTTTGACCCACTGTGAGCAAATGCGGCACCCATCGCGCGGAGAGCTTTTTCATACCCAAAATATCATGTATGATATTGAACACAGTGCCATACGACATCTTTGTGGTCTCAGCTAGTTCCCTCAATTTCACTTTGGGGTCGTTCAACATAATATCATGGTTTTTTTGGGCGTTTTCTGGTGTCAGACCTCTTTTTCGGCGTCCAGATCGTTCAGCATCATTTGTGCTTGTTCGGCCGCAACGAATGTCAGAAAACCACTTTTGAATCATCTTCATCAACGGTCTAGATAATACTTATCTAGCTTGGTTTTGGTCTCAGTTATCGTTTTCTTGGGTAAATAATAGTGTTTAATCAGAACACGAAACTCGGATTTTTTATTTTTAAAAAACACGTAGGTTGGTTGCTTCTCACTGCTGTAACTTGTAAATGCAAAAACATGAATGGCTGAAATTTTGACAGACGTCTAATGAAGAATGAAGTTAGTTATGAATGGTTCACATTGGTACATACTAGCCCCATTTCATAGGATTATTCCAGACTTTTTGATCGGCCTAGTATATATATGAAAAATAGCAAATAATTTTCAAAGTTGAGGCTAGCGATAAATATGAATAATTTAATTTATAATTGACTTTCGAAGGGGCCTCGTTGTGATTGCCCCCGGGGTAAAGAAAAAATTATTTTCGACCTTTAGGTTTGTGATAGATTGGGAGGCGTTTGAATATAGTCCGGCCACTACAGAGCTGCCAAAATGAACGAGGAAGAGATTAAAAGATTAATAATTAGTAGAGATTGTGGTGTTGGTGCAAGGTGAAACATCTTTAATAAAGATAAGAGTAAATATAGATATAAGTAATTTTTTCCTCTTTCTAAAAAATAAAAAAAAAATGAAATTCCTAATTTTTATAGACATTAGGTATCGGCTTGGGTTAGGGATCGGTGGCCAAGAGGATAAGAGCTAAGGCTCTTATAAAGGCATCGCAGTGCACATGCGAAGATCCCGGGTTCGAATCCCGGCTGATCCTTTTGTCTATAATATATGGTAAAAATCTTTTCTTCGTTCCCTAATTTAATTTAATTTATAATTGTCTTTCGACGCGGCCTCGTTGCGATTGCGCCCCGGGGCAGTTTGTGATCGATTGGGAGGCGTTTGATTATAATATGAATAACTTTTCAATAATAAATTATCGTATTTTCAGTTACGAGTTATTTCTATATATATTTTGTTAATCAGTCTAGGGAGAGAGGGAGGCACCTCACCTTTTCTTTCATGATCGACTCGATCATTTTATTTCCTAGCTCGTAAACTGTTTCCATTTCGGTTGTCTTGAGAGTGAGTTTGCCAACTTTGACCCCGATGCCGCTCGCCGGGCGGTCCACCTGCACCTCGACCACCTCGCCCTCGATCATCTCAGACTCCTCTCTAAGAAAAAAAAAATATATATATATATAAATTAATTTTGTTAAGGGAGAATGGTGTAGGTGTAGGTTCTTGGTGAAACATATTTTAATAAAGTAAAGAAAATTTAAAAAATATAAAATACTAGGTAGGTTTCACAAAAATAAAAAACAAGATGGTTATTATCATGACTCGTACCTAGTATCTAGTATTTTATATTTTTTAAATTTTCTTTACTTTATTATTTATCTTATCTTATCTTATATTATTAAATGAGCAAATCTTATATATATCCAATCGGTTTCTCGAAAACGGCTCTAAAGATTTGGATGAAATTCACAGGTTAGGAGGGTCTTGTATTGGACATTCAATTTGTCATGGTCTCATCTTCGGCTAAGTTGTTTTTGATGGGTTTTTTGTTAATTGAAATAATTATTCACAGGTGGTTGTCTCGATAAAAATGTATATTTACATTTTTATTCAATTTCCTTTTAATTATTAATTTTTTTTAATTTTAAATTCCACTAATAGATCATTACAAATATTATTATATATATTCAAAGTTAGACAATTTAATTGATTAAAAATTGAGTTTTAAATCCCACAAATATATTAGAATTTGGAAATTTAATTGATGAACTCAAAAATTGTTATTTAATTAAAAAAATTATTAATGGTATTTATTTATATACCTATATATATATAGACATAATCTGTGGGCCACTACAAGGCTTGAAATGCAAAAACTGGGTGAGGGGGCGAGGGCGAGGGTGAAGGTGGGGGTGCAGTGGTGGATGGGTACGGGGGGGGGGGGGCGGAGATTAATATATAGCTTTTAACTGATACGAAAAGTTACCGAGCATCGCTAGGTGGCCAGATACTTTAAATTAATTATCGATAGAAATTTTCAAATAAACAAATAATTACTTGATTCTGACGCCAATGGATTTGCGAATAGCCTGTGTGAGTGCTTCTGTTTTGGACATTTCCAAACTGTAGATTTCAGATCCGCCCATACTTGTGAATGGAGTATCCGTCCCAAGAGATTGAGCAATTCCGATAGCAAGAGCAGTTTTACCTTGGCAAAAAAATATATATAAATTCATTATAGATAGTACATATAAGAGATTTCTCAAATCAGCCATTTCTAAACTGATAGGAGGCGAAAAGTTTAACAGAAATATAATTTTCATAACAAAATACATATATATTGTATATAGATAAAATATAATTTGAAAAAAATAGTACTACTTTATGAGATGGTCTGTGACACATGTAAGATAAAAAAAAAGCTCATAAATATATTGGAGAAACATCAAGAGTTTTGAGACAGAGAATAAAGGAAGACGAGTCATCGTTAATGGAAATAGAGTAGGTAGGTAGTAAGTAGGTAAGTGCTGACTGCAACCCACCATTGTCCATTCATGCCAGCCATCGAAAATGGGAATAGTTTCTTTCGATTTGGAAGGGGCGAGAATTCTTGACTATGAGACGAATTGAAATAATAAAAATTTTTAAGAAAAAAATAAAAACCGACTTCAAAAAATTAAATGCAACAAATATAAAAATACACTAAAAGGTATAAAATAATTATTATCTTATTTAGTTACAACTAAACGACGAAATATTAACACGAAATTACTTTTTAAAGTCGGTGCCAAACAAACTATACCTATAAGCGAGCGTACCCGCCAAACGTACTAAGTAAGATCCGTCGAGTGCGATTCATAAAAGGTATATGTTTGGCACCAACTTCAAAAAGTAATTTCGTGTTAATATTTCGTCGTTTAGTTGTAACTAAATAAGATAATAATTATTTTATACCTTTTAGTGTATTTTATTTGTTGCATTTAATTTTTTGAAGTCGGTTTTTATTTTTTTCTTAAAAATTTTTATTTTTCTCTTTTTAGTGATGTTATTAATAGTGATTATATCATCAGAACTTGACCAAATTAATATGACACCATCCCTAAGACACCCCCTTTCGGATAAAAAAAGAACCATCGAAATCGGTTCATAAACAAAGAGGTTAGGTCTAAACAAACCTAATAAAAAAGGTCTAATACCTATGAAAAAAAATCGAAAAAAAAATGGGACCAATCGGAAGCTAGACTGGACCCAATGCAAAAAAAATTTTCAAAATCGGTTGACAATTGGCGGAGATATGAGGTAACATAGGCACAAAAAAAAAAAAAAAAAAAAAAAAAAAAAATTCAATCGAATAGAGAACCTCCTCCTTTTTTGAAGTCGGTTAAAAAATAAGAGTCACTTTTTTTTTGCAACGAAATTTTCTCTGGAGAGAGACGGACTGGTAGAAATTTTAATTGAAAGTAATGGAAGGCAGCCCAGAGGTAGTGAGGAAAGAAAAAATTAACACATATAAAATAAGGTGTAATTTATTGGAATCCTTCCTCCTTTCCTTTCAAACCGACGTTTCGGAGGATTTTTCCCTCCTTCTTCAGGGTCTATAAACCAATATGACAAAATTATAAAAATGGGGTTGGTCATCATACATTTCAACAATAAAACAATACAATTATAAATACAATGTACACAGCCATATTATCAATAGAAAAAAATATAAATTTACTCACTTCAAAGGGTCAATGAATGAAACAAATAAAATGTTTCCTTCTTCTCTCCACAGTAGTGTTCAAAAACTTTCTTCATTTTTAACAAAAGGCATAGAAAGACAAAAAAATTTTTTTCCTTCTTTTCTTAATTAGATGGCTAAATGGCTTTTGAATCTAATATATATAGACCAAACCCCTTCCATGACAGATGCGCACAAGAGTGCGTACTGGGATTAGTTATTAACATATTCTCAAATAATATGGTTGGTTCATATCACCCAATATACAAAATGTACAATTAGCAACAATTCCACAATTCACACCTCATTCGTTCATTGATCAATTCACTTATTCAATTTTTTTTTTTTTATACACAAATATACAACATACATTCACAATTCATACAAATATACATCATATTTACATCTATACTTCATTCGTTCATTGATCAATTCATTTATCACAATCCTTACATATCTATACAAAAAAAAATTTTGTTTCATTCATTGACCCTTTGAAGTGAGTAAATTATATATTTTTTTCTATTGATAATATGGCTGTTTACATTGTATTTATAATTGTATTGTTTTATTGTTGAAATGTATGATGACCAACCCCATTTTTATAATTTTGTCATATTGGTTTATAGACCCTGAAGAAGGAGGGAAAAATCCTCCGAAACGTCGGTTTGAAAGGAAAGGAGGAAGGATTCCAATAAATTACACCTTATTTTATATGTGTTAATTTTTTCTTTCCTCACTACCTCTGGGCTGCCTTCCATTACTTTCAATTAAAATAAGAGTCACTGTTTCGATGTATGTTTGAATAATACATATACCATAAATGACTGTGTGAATTTTAAAATAGACTCTGAGAACATTTCAAATTGGCACAGTCTAATAGTTGTGAGTGTTTTTGAGTGGCTAGGACAGACAGGTGTCCACAGAACGTTAAGCAAGATGTTTCAAAGGTGTATATGTATGTGCATGAATTAGTATTACATTTTTAATGTGTTCTTGGAATTTAAGAAATTTAGTTAATTTAGAATTAATTGTCAAATAAAAAAAATTTAATTGATCATCAGATTAAAATAGATTCTGATCAATGAATGTTTATTAATAAATTAAAGAAAATTTAAAATACTAGGTAGGTTTCACAAATTTTACACCCGAAATATATATTGAGTCGTGCTAAACAAGCATCTGATCTTTTATTTATGTAAATTTATATATTTCTTTGCGGAAAAGAGAACATGAATTGAGTATAATAAATAAAAAAGCTTCGACAGCCCTGAGCTCCCATTATATTGAGACGACGCATGGATTTGAGTTTGATGATGCTGTCGTCTTGATGAGATTGGATAACAATTATAAGCGTCTGTTAGCCGAAAAATGTTTTATTAAGACCTATGGGCAAAGGGCTCTTAATTTTCAAACAGATTGTATTGGGCTTAGCAATGCCTACTTGTCAATATTGACAAATACTGATGCCCAAGTATAGTAAACATTGAGAAAAAAGGAAAGAATTATAAAAATTTTTTATATATTGTCATTTTAAATTCAAATTTGATATTCTTAATGTTGATTAATTATTTGGAGAAATCCTTTTAATTGAGAGATGTTTGTGAGGGGTCAGTGATCCTAATTAGATCAATGTCCTCATACTGTTATTATTAATTGAATGAAATGAAAATTTGCTGTATTTGTACTTGAGACGTTGCGCATATCTAGTGAGAGCACACCAAGATTTATGTACCATTTTATATTTCATATAATTTTGTATATTATGATAAAATCCATAACAACTCTGCCTGCGTACAATTTATTTATAAAATTAATTGTGTCGCTAATACTGTAAGATATAATTTTATAATTAACAACTTTGGATTTTTTGTAAAAAAATTTTATTGTATTTTTACATGTGTGCTCTATCGCTTTTTTCAGCTCTTAGGAACTGATGATGGCATTATTTAATTAAAGCCGAAACGTTTTCCATAATTGGGAGTTTTTTATTCAGCAGAGGCTACCCATTGGCTGAATCCCTCTCCATTACTTAATTATATACATATACAGCCATCAAAATTGTATCAACTTTATAATTTTCTCATTAATATTTCAAAGAATAATTAACATATTAACGAGAAATGTTATGATCGAGCTTTTTTAAACAAGATATTTATCGCGAGACTACTGCGGTTGAAGCTATTGGAGTCTGCTGAGTCTTAAGTCTGGACCAAGAGAGAGAAAAAGATATGATCCATTTAGCTATAATCCAGCATCATTTCGCGTTTAGCCAGCATGACACTTTGGATGGATCACCAAATTAATTTGAAATCTGAGATGTTTTATATTAAATCTTCCCAGTCCAGAGCGCCCGATCTGTTAGCACGTATGTTAGGTGCCTGCCATTAATTAATCGTATGTTTATGTTTATTTATGTGAAACCTATAACCTAGTATTTTATATTAAAAAAAAATTTTTTCACGTTTTATTCAAAACTAAAAAATCACAACAATCCAATAATAATAATAAAACAAAACAACAATAAACACGGCTAACTTAATCTCTACATCTTCCCCTTTTTTTAATCATAGCTCCACCGATCTGGAGGTTTTATCCTTCTTCCACTTCTGGTAGTTTTGAAATATTCTGATCTTCACATTCACTCTACTTCCATTTCCATCTATTACATTTTGATCTTCAATAAATTCATTCTTGTCTTCATCGAATTCCATCTTGATCTTCACTTAATTCATTCCTTTTTCCTCCGATTCATTCATCTCTCTTCCTATCCTCTCCTTTTGTCTTTTTTCTCTCACAAAATCTTTTTGACTCAAAGTTTTTTTTATATTCAGAATAATATTCACCTTCATCTTCAGTTTGTTTATTATTATCCCAAGTGTAGATCATTTTAACTTGCCATTTCTTCTCAAAACTCTTCCTTTCCAACTTCTATATCAGGTTCACTTCTTTTCCTTTTTAACCGACTTCAAAAAAGGAGGAGGTTCTCTATTCGATTGAATTTTTTTTTTTTTTTTTTTTTTTGTGCCTATGTTACCTCATATCTCCGCCAATTGTCAACCGATTTTGAAAATTTTTTTTGCATTGGGTCCAGTCTAGCTTCCGATTGGTCCCATTTTTTTTCGATTTTTTTTCATAGGTATTAGACCTTTTTTATTAGGTTTGTTTAGGTTTGTTTAGACCTAACCTCTTTGTTTATGAACCGATTTCGATGGTTCTTTTTTTATCCGAAAGGGGGTGTCTTAGGGATGGTGTCATATTAATTTGGTCAAGTTCTGATGATATAATCACTATTAATAACATCACTAAAAAGAGAAAAATAAAAATTTTTAAGAAAAAAATAAAAACCGACTTCAAAAAATTAAGTGCAACAAATATAAAAATACACTAAAAGGTATAAAATAATTATTATCTTATTTAGTTACAACTAAACGACGAAATATTAACACGAAATTACTTTTTGAAGTTGGTGCCAAACATATACCTTTTATGAATCGCACTCGACGGATCTTACTTAGTACGTTTGGCGGGTACGCTCGCTTATAGGTATAGTTTGTTTGGCACCGACTTTAAAAAGTAATTTCGTGTTAATATTTCGTCGTTTAGTTGTAACTAAATAAGATAATAATTATTTTATACCTTTTAGTGTATTTTTATATTTGTTGCACTTAATTTTTTGAAGTCGGTTTTTATTTTTTTCTTAAAAATTTTTTTTTTCTTCTTGTTCTCATTCTTTCTCCATTCATCTAAATTAATTTCTCTGCTAGTATTTATTGCTGGATTCTTGTTCTTATTCTTCTTCCGAACATTAATTCTGCTGGGCTCAACCCTGTTTCTAACAGAGATGCGTGGTATTCCATGAGCCCTAAGAATACATCTTCACATTTCTTAAGGATGTTCTTTTGATCTCTTCCGCCTTTCCGCCCATCTCGTATAGTAAATAATCAATTTGAACGTCTTCTGTGTTTTTTTCTAAGCCAGAAATTCTTCTGAATCGCTCGAACCTGGTTACCCATTCTTCCCATTCTTCGGGTCTAAAAGAGAATGACCCAGGAGATCTAATTTGAAAATGTTCCATCGTATAAATTCTTAGCTTCGATGCAAATTTTTAACTTCTGACACCATGTAAAAGCTCATAAAAAGTACTCAAATAGCTTTAATAAGCACGTTTTATTCAAACTAAAAATCACAACAATACAATTAAATAATAAAAACAAAACAACAATAAACACGGCTAACTTAATCTCTACACCACCCACCCTGTGTTAAGGGATGGTTCACATTTTTTTTGCGCACTAATTAAAACCGCATATAAAAAACTCGCAGTAAACATTGAATTCTCAAATGGATAAATTCGATATTTACTTATTATCTTTTATTAGTGGAAATTGAAGAACCTGCAGGGAGTGAGAGCCTCGCGATAAACACAACCCCAAATTCATGTTTTATATAATATTGAACAATTCTATTTTACGTATATTATTTATTTATCAAACAATTTTCCGTTTAGATTGTAGAATCGAATTATTCTATAGATACCTGTTCCTGGAGGTCCAGCGAGTAGAATTGTCCTACCGGCGATTTTTCCATGTTTTGCCATTTCTAAAACAATGCCGGCTCCTTTGCGTGCTTTGGTCTGCCCAACCATACCCTGCGACGTCTAGACCAAAAAATAGACAAAACAATCAAATTAATATAATAAAAAAACCAAGTATAATATCAAGTAGTATATGAGTAGATTAAGTAAATGTAACATTTTTATTATTATTAGCAGAACGATTTATTGATCTTGTTTGCAAATAATTAATAGATAAGCGAAAAGTTTTAGTTTGCAGGGAGTAGCAGAATTGTTAATTTATAAGAAGAAATCAAGGAGGTTGATTTAAATAAAAATACATATATATATATATAAATCAATGCCTGAATAGCTAAATTGAATTATCAACTGTTTTCAAAAATTTAAAGTACTGAAAGGAAAAAGTGGTCAAGTCAAGTCAACTTTCCCCATTGGTTGATTATATTCCAGATATTACCTAAAATAAAAGGTCGATTTGCTCTCAAATTGACATTCGTTTGATGACCAGCAGGGAGAGCATGATAATGAAGGTCAAAGCGTCGAAGCTATACTCTCTCTAACAGCAATTATCCTATTATTATATTAAAAGAGCAAATCTTGTATATATATATATTATATATAAGAATTGGTTTCACGGAAACGGCTCTAACGATTTGGATAAAATTCACTGGTTAGGAGGGTTTTGTGTTGGACATTCAATTTGACACGGTCTCATCTTCGGCTAAGTTGTTTTTGGTGGGTTTTTTGTTAATTGAAATAATTATTTACAGGTGGGTGTCTCAATAAAAATGTATAATTACATTAGTATTCAATTTCCTTTTTATTTTTAATTGGTTTTTTAATTTTAAATTCCACTAATAGATTATTTCAAATTTTATTATATATATTAAAAGTTACACAATTTAAAGATGAATAAGGACACTCGATGGTGGAGAAGTTATCTCCGTAATCGAAGCAAAAAATACAATGTATACATTAATTAATGTAAAATAATTGGTTTAATAAAATTTATAAAAAAAAAAAATTTAATTGATTGATTGATTGAGGATGGATGGGGTGAGGAGAAACCAATCGACTTGATTGGGGAATAATGGAATTGAAATAATTATCGGAAAAGAGGTTTTTTTTATCTAATTAGATTTTTCCTCTTATTAAAAACAAGGACTAAAGATGAATAAGGACACTCGATGGTGGAGAAGTAATCTCCGGAATCGAAGCAAAAAAATACAATGTATACATTAATTAATGTAAAAATAATTGGTTTAATAAAATTTATAAAAAAAAATTTAATTGATTAAAAATCGAGTTTTAAATCCGACAAATGTATTTTTTCTATATTAGAATTTGGCATATTAATTGATGAACTGAAAAATTGTTATTTAATTAAAAAAAATTATTATACGGTATTTATTTATATACACATAATCTGTGGGCCACTACAAGGCTTGAAATTCAAAAACTGGGTGAGTCGGCGGGGGCGAGGGTGTGGGCGATGTGGGGGGTGCAGTGGTGGAGGGGTACGGGGGAGGGAAGTGGTTTCGGGGGGGGGGGGGTGTAGGTAGGAGGTGAATGTGGGGGTGAAGTAGTGGGGGTCCGGGGATTAATATATAGCCTTTAACTTAGACAAAAAGTTACCGAGCATCGCTCGGTGGCCAGGTACTAATAATAATAATAATAGGGGTGCTGTAAATTTTTTGTTTAAAGATTTCAGCAGTGGCGTATCCAAGGGGGCTGCAGCCCCCTTCCCCCGATATTTCTCAATATACACTATATATTTATTTTCGATTTGATTATAAATTTATGATACATTTTAATAGCTATGATATACATTTCAAAAATAATACATTTAAGAATTTCTGATTTTTCACCCTATTAAATGCTTATAATAAATATTATTATATTATTTATATGTTGGGAAATGGAAGCCTCCACCCCCCCCCCACCGGGAAAATCATTTCTGGATACCCTCCTTCCTGGATTTCCGAGTGTGCCGCCGGGCAAACAATTTTGAGAATCATTAGAATGAATTAAATATTAAATTGATAGTAAAATTAATTATTCAAAAACATATTTTCATGAATCATGGCATAAAAATAAATAAAATATAGAAAAAGAAATTGGAATAAAAATTCAATTTCGTGCAAAATGAAACCAGAGTGGTCAAAAGAACGAACGTTCTTTTCATAGTTTGAATTTTTTTAAAAAAATGCAAATGCAGGGAATCCGTGCAGTCTTTAGTGAGATAAATCTATTAATGAATTTGGTCGTCCGTTTTTTAATGTAAATAATTTACCGGTCTGGCATCGAGGCTCTCGTCCAATCCCAATCCTCGAATATGTGAATGAATCCCGATCCTCTCCATTCGAGCCGTTTCACGAATCTCTTGAATCTTCTGCGCTGCTATTGTCTAAAAAATAACAAAGAAAAAAATCAATTAAACAAGCAAATATGTAGAATAACGAGTAAAACCAAGAGGGTGATTCAACAATTCGGAGAGAGCACATGTCACAAAACCTTGACTATTGGGTAAGAAAAACAAGAGTCTCTAGATATCCAACTTGGATGGAAAATAGCTATCTAGCCCAGTCTTATCAATTAGGGCTAGTTCTCCTGCTTTTTACTTTTATCAATATTCAATTTTTTTTCAGAAAGTTTGATGGGGGGGGGGGGGGTTTCTTCTTTAACCTAAGTGTGGTGCTAATGTATACTTTTGGAAAGCCATAAGATAAATAAATAAATCCAAAATGTTATTGTCTTGCAAAAATTCATAAAAAAAAACAATATTTTCTTTAACAGTCACCGGTTAGAAAGAAATCTTAATATGTATAAAAAGAGAAGGTGATGTTTCATCTACAACGGACAACCTAAGCCGCTAGAAAGATGAAATTTGGAGTGTATATTCGTTCAACGATTTAAAATTTGAAAATACCCAAAATAAGGACCACCCTGAGTCGAGTGCGAGAGTCCAAGCCGATACGAAGTCCACACAAGTAAGTGATATATTTTATATATAAATATGGATAGAAACGAGCTATTAAATATACTAAAGAATTGGAAAGAGGATATCAAAGATGATATTAAAAAAGCAATAAGGGAGGATATTGAAATACTTCAAAATAATATATTTTCAGTAATTGATCAAAAAATTGAATTACTAGAGAAAAAAATAAATTATTAGAAAGTGAAAGTAAAGCTCGAAATGTGATACTACATGGATTAGAGGAACACTCGATGGGGTTGGAGGAAAAAGTGGTAACTATCCTTAAAAATAAAATAAATAATGATATTAATATAGAACATTTTAATTTTATAAGGCGAATTGGACGCCCCTCAGAGAATAAAACTAGACCAGTTTTAATATCGATGCTAGCATTAAGGATCAAAAATGTTATCCTAAAGAATAAAAATAATTTAAAAAGTACAAAATATTATATTACGGAAGATTTTCCGAAGGATATTCAATTAAAAAGAAAAGAATTGATACCTAAATTAATTAAGGCTAGAGAAGAGGGAAAATTTGCCATAATTAGATACGAAAATAAATAAATCTTTATTCCTCGACCTGCTTAGAGGCACAAGTCCTCGGTGGCTAGGTCCTCCAAACATCAATACAATCTAGCTACAATACATTAATAAACATCAATACAAATTAATTACAACAATTTAAAAAATAATAAACAAGTAAAAAAAAAAATAAAAAATAAAAAAAATAGAAATGTATGCTCATTAATAAATAACATGACCATAGATTTCCATCAAAAAACAAAAAGTAATTTAAAAATTCCGCGCAAAAACCCGATACCAGGAGCAAGCGACGCATTAGCCATCCCGGCATTTGCCATAAGTTGTTAAGGAAACCTGGTCAAAACCTTAACAAGGATGGTATGACCTTTCTCTACCTCACCTAATCTCTGCTTGTGAGAACTAAATAAAATTTTGCACAACTCTAGGACATTAGGACTTGACAAAATTTATAATTGATTTAATCATAGGGGGCAGAGGACTATAATCCCAAGTAGTAACAGACAGATTGTTCCACAAATCAATGCCAGATCCTACAATTGAATGTAAACCGATATTTTTCAAGAATCTTGGCTTACGAATCTTTTTTCTATGATCAGCTCTACCTAAATAATTTGGTTCCTGAAATCTATTCGTTATTTCCTCCCAACTCCTAAAACCCTCATAGGCTTTGAAAATCACTTTCAATTTAGCCCATTCCCTTCTCTCCAATAAGCTAGACCATCCTAATTCATTAATCATTGAAGTGACACTACTAAACCTATCAAATTTACCAAAAACAAATCTAGCCGCCCTCCTTTGTACCATATCAATTTTTCTCTCTAATCGTTGTGGATGTTTGTCCCAAACCACAGAACAATACTCTAAATTAGGTCTTACATAAGTTAAATAAACTTTTGACTTAACTTCTCTAGATGTACCCTTCAAAATTCTACCAAACATCCCCAATTTCCTATAAGCCTTATTGACTATATAACTAATATGCATATCCCACTTTAAATTTGCCTGAATATGTATGCCTAAATATTTATAAAATTTAGATTCATTGATAATATTTCCACCAATGTAATAATTTTGAGGACTAACCAGATTTCTAGTACTAAATCTAACCAAATTTGACTTGGAATGGTTTAGTTCCATTGAATTGGATCTACACCATCCTTCAATTTGATCCAGGTCATTCTGTAAAGTAAGGCTATCACAATCATTATCAATTACTCTATATACGACACAATCATCCGCGAAAAGCCTAATAGATGATTGCACGATAGAAGGCAAATCATTTACATATATAAGAAAAAGAAGAGGACCCAGAACACTACCTTGAATCACCCCAGACGTGACATCTACTCTATCAGACAGACCATTACCCACTTTTACAATTTGAGTTCTATCCCTAAGAAAACACCGAATAAATTTAATTAACTTAACAGACAACCCTGACGAGTTTAATTTTTCTAAAATAATTTTATGACTGACTTTATCGAAAGCCTTGGCAAAGTCCAAAAATACTGCATCTACACACTGACTTTTATCTAAAGCTTCCTGTAATTCCTGAATAAAAGAAACTAATTGAGAATTACAGGAATAATTTTTTCTAAAACCATGTTGCCTATGATAGAACCATCCTTGCCCTTCCAAATACGAGCGGATATGAGAGTCTACCAACCTCTCTAAAATTTTGCCCACCAGACTTGTTAAACTCACTGGCCTATAATTACAAGCTAAGCTCTTATCTCCCCCTTTATAAACAGGAATAACTAACGCTCTTTTCCAACCAATAGGCATAGTTCCCTCATCCAAACATCTATTAAAAAGTAAACATAAAAATTTTGAAATACTATCCACTACAAATTTCAAGAGATCACTATTAATTTCATCCTCCCCCGAGGCCTTTCCTGGTTTTAACCTCTTAATACCTAATGCTACATCCGATTCCAAAATGACTAAATCCTCCATCTGACTATCACTAGAACCTCCATCAACTAACTCACCCTCCTCTAGAGCTACAAAAACGGACGAATACTGTCTATTTAATAAATTTGCCTTCAACACATTATCCTCAACCAATTCACCATCATCCCCTAAAAGCGCAGGGACATTTGCCGAAACATTTAATTCCTTAAGAAACGAATAAACATTAA
>JAKCPI010017620.1:0-12609 GCA_023213315.1 Euborellia annulipes | reverse complement strand
TATTATTTTTCTTATTATATAAAGTACCTGGCCACCGAGCGATGCTCGGTAACTTTTTGCTTCTGTTAATGAGGGAACTATGCCTATTGGTTGGAAAAGAGAGTTAGTTATTCCTGTTTATAAAGGGGGAGATAAGAGCTTAGCTTATTGTAATTATAGGCCAGTGAGTTTGACAAGTCTGGGGCTTTCGATAAAGTCAGTCATAAAATTATTTTAGAAAAATTAAACTCGTCAGGGTTGTCTGTTAAGTTAATTAAATTTATTCGGTGTTTTCTTAGGGATAGAACTCAAATTGTAAAAGTGGGTAATGGTCTGTCTGATAGAGTAGATGTCACGTCTGGGGTGATTCAAGGTAGTGTTCTGGGTCCTCTTCTTTTTCTTATATATGTAAATGATTTGCCTTCTGTCGTGCAATCATCTATTAGGCTTTTCGCGGATGATTGTGTCGTATATAGAGTAATTGATAATGATTGTGATAGGCTTACTTTACAGAATGACCTGGATCAAATTGAAGGATGGTGTAGATCCAATTCAATGGAACTAAACCATTCCAAGTCAAATTTGGTTAGATTTAGTACTAGAAATCTGGTTAGTCCTCAAAATTATTATATTAATGAAAATATTATCAATGAATCTAAATTTTATAAATATTTAGGCATACATATTCAGGCAAATTTAAAGTGGGATATGCATATTAGTTATATAGTCAATAAGGCTTATAGGAAATTGGGGATGTTTGGTAGAATTTTGAAGGGTACATCTAGAGAAGTTAAGTCAAAAGTTTATTTAACTTATGTAAGACCTAATTTAGAGTATTGTTCTGTGGTTTGGGACAAACATCCGCAACGATTAGAGAGAAAAATTGATATGGTACAAAGGAGGGCGGCTAGATTTGTTTTTGGTAAATTTGATAGGTTTAGTAGTGTCACTTCAATGATTAATGAATTAGGATGGTCTAGCTTATTGGAGAGAAGGGAATGGGCTAAATTGAAAGTGATTTTCAAAGCGTATAAGGGTTTTAGGAGTTGGGAGGAAATAACGAATAGATTTCAGGAACCAAGTTATTTAGGTAGAGCTGATCATAGAAAAAAGATTCGTAAGCCAAGATTCTTGAAAAATATCGGTTTACATTCATTTGTAGGATCTGGCATTGATTTGTGGAACAGTCTGTCTGTTACTACTTGGGATTATAGTCCTCTGCCCCCTATGATTAAATCAATTATAAATTTTGTCAAGTCCTAATGTCCTAGAGTTGTGCAAAATTTTATTTAGTTCTCACAAGCAGAGATTACCTGAGGTAGAGAGAGGTCATACCATCCTTGTTAAGGTTTTGACCAGGTTTCCTTAACAACTTATGGCAAATGTCGGGATGGCTAATGCGTCGTTTGCTCCTGGTATCGGGTTTTTGCGCGGAATTATTTAAATTACGTTTTGTCTTTTGATGGAAATCTATGATCATGTTATTTGTTAATGAGCATACATTTCTATTTTTTTTTCTTTTTCTTGTTTGTTAATTGTTAATTTCTTTTAATTGATTTGTATTTATGTTTATTAATTTCTGTAGTTAATTTGTATTGATGTTTTGTTGACCTAGCCACCGAGGACTTGTGCCTTGAATAGTTTTTTTTTCGGCTATCTTTTATGGGAACATCTTCCGCCAATTCTCCAGCCATTTTCTTTCGTTTTCTTATTCTCTATCAGGGAAAGGGAAATTGGTATGTCGATGTCGATTTCTTCACGGCTGTCAATTTCATCTTGTGCCCATGCAATGAACGTTTGCGTAAATGTTTCAATATCACTCCATGTCCCGACTTACGGACTTTAATTGTGATGTACAATTCATAATCATTTCGTGGCATCTTAACTCTAATCTGCTAGTTTGCAAATATTTCCGAGACAGGACCAATAATTGCAAATAATTTTTTGTGAAGAAAGACTGGCCTGAGAAGTGTCAACCAACATAGGTACAAATATTTGGAGGGCCCTTTGGAAGAGATGAATTCCATCAATGTCATCTTTCAACAAAGTTTCAAGATTTGCACATGCTTTCTTCAATTCCCTCTTTATTCCATGTGCGCAGATTGTCTATTTGATATTGAAATTCAAATCTTTTTCTGTGGTTTTCAATAATCTGGAATCTTCCTTTCAGTGATGTGATCGCTTTGTCAAGCACAATATAAAATAAACTGCAACGGATCGTTGCTAAACTTTATCCAAATTCATTTGAAATATTAATATGTTTATTCCTTTATTATTAATCAGATATCACTTGCAATTTGCAGTTCATGTTGACTTTAATTCAAAAATAATGATCTCTCATTTAATAGTCGAGGAATAACCATTCTACATTAGATTTTTGACGTTTCGATTATTATTGGTAACCATTGCTGAAGACATGGAGGAATCGACTTAAAATCAAAAATAACGATCGATTCTTCTAATCAAGCTTGAGTTGTTTACCAAAAAAGAATTTAGTCTTTTTGATTTTAAGTCGATTCTTCCACGTTTTCAGTAGAGGTTGCCATTAATAGTCAAAACATCAAAAATGGAATGCAATAAGGTTATTCCTCTAGTATTAGATAAGAATCGATCGTTATTTTTGATTTTAAGTCGATTCCTCCATGTCTTCAGCAATGGTTACCAATAAAAACCGAAACGTCAAAAATCCAATATAGAATGGTTATTCCTCAAGTATTAGATGAGAATCAATCGCTATTTTTGGTTTTAAGTCGATTCCTCCATGTCTTCAGCAAAGGTAACGGATAAGAAAACAACGCAGTTGCTATGGTTACTTATAAAATTTCCTCCCAAATTTTTACCATTTCACAGCGAGAAGCCTAACCATTCTTACTTAAGTTAGGTTAAATGAGCTATATTAAAACGATCAAATGAATAAATTTTAAAGAATTTAAAATAAAAAATTAAAAAAAGTACTATTTTACTCTAGAGTAAAGTACTTTAAAATATAATTTTACTAAAAACTTTATTTAACCTTTTTTGTGGTCCCCAAGGTACTTAATTAGGATATTAAATTTCATCAAAATTGGTTAAGTCATTTTCAAGATATTTAGAAAAAACTAAAAAAGTACTGAAATAAAGTACTAATGTTTGTGGACCGATATGTACCAAAAACTAATCAGCGCTTCATTTTGTTAAACTAATGGTAGGTTTTCAATTTCAATTCAATCGGTGCAACGGTGTGGAAAAAATCGTGGACGAAAAAAACGATAACATCCATCCATCCATCCATCCCCACGCACTTCCAAAAAAAATGGCACTTTTTGGCCTCTCGACGAGATCCCAGGTAATTTTTGGCAAAACCGTCACGTGCTAAAATTCAATCTCATTGAATACTTCAATTTGTGACCTTAATTGAGTCCATGGGTTCCGTAGTCTTTACCTGAGGACCCTTTGAAGTCGCGCTTGCCGCGAGACCGATTACAATACTTTCTCCCATGCTTCGCATTGGATAAAGTAAAAACAGTGCATTATATGAAAAAAAGTTTCAAATAAAAGTTTATTTATATCAAGGGGGAAACTAAACTACGCTATTGTTTGTCGACCTAGAACAAGCTTTCAAGGGTATTTCAAGGTCAAGTTCTGTTTTTTAAATGGAAACCTATATTTTTCTTTACATATTCTTAATCTACAAAAAAAAACTGAACAACTTTCATAAGAACTATTTTTTTATACGACATCAAATAAACAAAATATTAAATCAATTAGATCTCAAAAAAAATCCTAATAATTATTTTTAACAATTATTCAACTTAATTATCAAATAATAATGATCAAATATTTAATTATTAAATAAATAATTTAATAATAATTAATAATTTAATAAATTATTTATTTAATAATTAATATTTATCATTATTATTTGATAATTAAGTTGAATAATTGTTAAAAATAATTATTAGGATTTTTTTGAGATCTAATTGATTTAATATTTTGTTTATTTGATGTCGTATAAAAAAATAGTTCTAATGAAAGTTGTTCAGTTTTTTTTGTAGATTAAGAATATGTACAGAAACATATAGGTTTCCATTTAAAAAACAGAACTTGACCTCGAAATACCCTTGAAAGCTTGTTCTAGGTCGACAAACAATAGCGTAGTTTAGTTTCCCCCTTGATATAAATAAACTTTTATTTGAAACTTTTTTCATATAATGCACTGTTTTTGAGTTATAAGACTGTCTCAAGATAAAAAACCTCACCCGGTATACACTAGTAAATAGAGGATCCAAAAAGTGGTTCAGCTTACATTAATTGCGGGAAAATATTTTTTTTCTAGGATCGTTTGGTATGGTGTGGGTATGCCAAATCTAAGTTTGCGACCTCGAAAGTGTGGGGGACAACTTTTGGTGGCCGAAAAACCTCGAAATTTTCGGACTTTTTCCAGTTTTTCGCTTATAACTCGAAAACGGTCCATATTTTGTAAATAACCGTCCTATAGTAAATTAAAGAGGACAAAATTTCGCGTCGATTAAAAAAAAAATGCAAAATTGGTCCAGTAGTTCGATTTTTAATGGGGATCCAAAAAACAGCCCCCGGGATCACTTTTGAATACCTCCCAAAAACTCGCACTTTTTTCGATTTTTTCCCATTTTGACCATGAAGGAGCACGTTTTCGACAAAGACCACTCTATACATTTTTAAACTAGATTAAATTTGCTACAATTTAAACAAAGTTTCATCTTAATTGGATAATGGTAACCCGTGCCGCAATGAGGTTGAAGTTTTGAAAAACTGCAATTTTTTGCAAAAAATCGCAGTTTTTCCTTCATAAAATGAAAACCACTCATCCTAGAAACTTGATTCCTATCTCATTCTCTAGGAAATTTTGTTGACTTGAACGTTTACTTGGACCACTTTTTTGTTAAAACTCTTAGATTTATAGATATATTAAGCAATTTTTTGCAAAAAATTGCAGTTTTTCAAAACTTCAACCTCATTGCGGCACGGGTTACCATTATCCAATTAAGATGAAACTTTGTTTCAATTGTAGCAAATTTAATCTAGTTTAAAAATGTATAGAGTGGTCTTTGTCGAAAACGTGCTCCTTCATGGTCAAAATGGGAAAAAATCGAAAAAAGTGCGAGTTTTTGGGATATTCAAAAGTGATCCGGGGGCTGTTTTTTGGATCCCCATTAAAAATCGAACTACTGGACCAATTTTGCATTTTTTTTTAATCGACGCGAAATTTTGTCCTCTTTAATTTACTATAGGACGGTTATTTACAAAATATGGACCGTTTTCGAGTTATAAGCGAAAAACTGGAAAAAGTCCGAAAATTTCGAGGTTTTTCGGCCACCAAAAGTTGTCCCCCACACTTTCGAGGTCGCAAACTTAGATTTGGCATACCCACACCATACCAAACGATCCTAGAAAAAAACATTTTCCCGCAATTAATTTTTTTTTTTTATTTTTTTTAATGATATTGATGTGAGAAGGGGATACACCAGAAGGTGGATCCCCTAAAAGGCCTGTATGGGCTGGCCCCTCCATCGTGAAAAGAACAGAGTAGAAGGAAAAGAAGCCGGGATCACGAGCCAATCTCAGAAACTTAGATACAATTCAATATCCAATTTACTAAGGTTTTAGGGGCTTCGAGCAGTGGTAAAATCCTCCGCGCGATAAATTAGGTTAAATTTATCTCCCACTTAGATCGAGTTTATTTAAACCCAAAAAAGCCTCATTTTTGATTATTATAATATATAATAAAATCTGAATTACTAGGTAGGTTTTATTGTAAAACCTACCAAGTCATGGACTTTTTTTTTCAATTTTAATAGAGGTTATTTTTTTTTTTTTTTTTTTTTTTTTTACTGATATTGATGTGAGAAGGAGATACACCAGAAGGTGGATCCCCTAAAGGCCTGTATGGGCTGGCCCCTCCATCGTGAAAAGAACAGAGTAGAAGGAAAAAGAAGCCGGGATCACGAGCCAATCTCAGAAACTTAGATACAATTCAATATCCAATTTACTAAGGTTTTAGGGGCTTCGAGCAGTGGTAAATTCTCCGCGCGATAAATTCGGTTAAATTTATCTCCCACTTAATTGAGTTTTTTAAAAAAAAGCCTCATTTTGATTATTATAATATATAATAAAATTAAATTACTAGGTAGGTTTTATTGTCAAACCTACCAAGTCATAGGAAATTTTTTTTTCAATTTTAATGAGGTTAATTTTTTTTTTTTTTTTTTTTTTTTTTTTTTTTTTTTTTTTTTTTTTTTAATGATATTGATGTGAGAAGGAGATACACCAGAAGGTCCATCCCCTAAAGGCCTGTATGGGCTGGCCCCTCCATCGTGAAAAGAACAGAGTAGAAGGAAAAGAAGCCGGGATCACGAGCCAATCTCAGAAACTTAGATACAATTCAATATCCAATTTACTAAGGTTTTAGGGGCTTCGAGCAGTGGTAAATTCTCCGCGCGATAAATTAGGTTAAATTTATCTCCCACTTAATTGAGTTTTTTTTAGCCTTTTTTTTTTTTTTTTAATGATATTGATGTGAGAAAGGAGATTCACTAGGTAGGTTTATCCTCTAAAGCCCACTATGGGCTGGCACTGTTAGAATTCGGTGCTAAACAAATTTTTTAAGCGAGGTTACCCCCAATCTTATTAATTAATGTCTGTCTTTTTTTTTTTTTTTATTTTTTTTTTTTTTTTTTTTTTTATGATATTGATGTGAGAAGGAGATACACCAGAAGGTGGATCCCCTAAAGGCCTGTATGGGCTGGCCCCTCCATCGTGAAAAGAACAGAGTAGAAGGAAAAGAAGCCGGGATCACGAGCCAATCTCAGAAACTTAGATACAATTCAATATCCAATTTACTAAGGTTTTAGGGGCTTCGAGCAGTGGTAAATTCTCCGCGCGATAAATTCGGTTAAATTTATCTCCCACTTAATTGAGTACCTTTATTACGAAAATTTCCTTCCCTGCCATCATAACCCCCTCGGGTCATCATATTTGATTATTATACAATAGGGGTTATAAGTCCCAATATTTAAAGTTACTAGGTAAGATTTTAAATTGTCAATTTTTTAGCTACCAAATTATGCCAATTTTTTTTTTCCATATTTTCGCAATGACGGGGGCATTAATTTTTTTTTTTTTAATGATATTGATGTGAGAAGGAGATACACCAGAAGGTGGATCCCCTAAAGGCCTGTATGGGCTGGCCCCTCCATCGTGAAAAGAACAGAGTAGAAGGAAAAGAAGCCGGGATCACGAGCCAATCTCAGAAACTTAGATACAATTCAATATCCAATTTACTAAGGTTTTAGGGGCTTCGAGCAGTGGTAAATTCTCCGCGCGATAAATTCGGTTAAATTTATCTCCCACTTAATTTTTATTACCAGACCCTATACTTACAGAAAAAATGTCTGGGTATAGCCGGGAATCGAACCCGAGACCTCCGGGTTGCCAGTCAGTTACTCTGACCATTACACCACGGAGGTCTCGGGTTCGATTCCCGGCTATACCCAGACATTTTTTTCTGTAAGTATAGGGTCTGGTAATAAAAATTAAGTGGGAGATAAATTTAACCGAATTTATCGCGCGGAGAATTTACCACTGCTCGAAGCCCCTAAAACCTTAGTAAATTGGATATTGAATTGTATCTAAGTTTCTGAGATTGGCTCGTGATCCCGGCTTCTTTTCCTTCTACTCTGTTCTTTTCACGATGGAGGGGCCAGCCCATACAGGCCTTTAGGGGATCCACCTTCTGGTGTATCTCCTTCTCACATCAATATCATTAAAAAAAAAAAAAAATTAACAAATTAACCTATAAATTATTTCATAAGGAATTAAATGAGATTTCCTCTGATTGATGTAAATAAACATAATACCTACATATAAATATACATTATTTGAGATTGAAATATGTAATCTAATAGCTTTTTCAGTTACTACTTAATAATAATACTTTATTTATTTATATTTTTAAACTTTCACAAACACATTGCCGTATGTAATCAACTTTTGGGGTTCTTGAGTAAAACTATACTTAATATTTAACTTATTTTTTTTTTTATTTATGAAAATTTTTACTTGAATACAAACCCATTACTTTTACTTGAATGACACAAAATAAAGTATTACTTCTTGCCGTACTCTTATTTCTAGAGAATATGGTGGAAGTAGCACCAATGAAAAAACCCTACATGTCTGCAATTATATATTTACATACTATAAATATACATAATTGTACATAATCTATGTTTAATATACAAGATAAATGAAAGAAAGGCAACCCCCTTAATATATACCTAAAATTTACCTAATAGCAATTGATCATTTTTACTTTACCATACAAGGGGTATGGTCAAGGTATTGAATTACTTGGTGACATCTATTATTTAAATTAGATACTATTATTTATTTTTTTTTTTTTATGTGTTACTGGGCCGTAAGTAAAATTTTGTCGACGATCGAGGATTGAGGCGCTCGGGCCCCTGGGAGAGAGGAGACCTCCTGGTCAGTTAAGCAGGAAATGTGACTGCTATCTGCCAACCCATTCCCCAATTCGAAATTTGTAATTTGTAAGAAAAACTTCCCTTTTAAGGCATGTTTTGATTAAAGGAAGAAAACTATTCATGATAACACTGCTCGACAAAAATTATACAAAAATTTCTCCCCAGAAAACCTAACAATGAATTCCAGTAGGGTTTTATACTCTGAATTTATCATGCAATTTCCCAGATTTTTCATACAACACGTCAGAGTTTTGAGATATTTTCGGTCAAAATGACGAAAAATGATATTGTTTTTCGTGTAGTCAATACCGTATGGATATTGAAATTTTTGATCTTTTCTTATCTGGGAGCCAGTTAGAATTAAAATCATCTTTGGGTTCACATTCATATTTAAACACATGCATCCCTTTTCTTTGTGACAAAGAACAGACTGACAATGGAAGGGGGGTTGGTTTTTCCTTTTTTTCCCACTTCCTTTTATCTAAAATTGCTTGTTTTGTCAGCAAACATTCTAAGTAAATTGCTATTAGATAACTCAATTTTTCCGTTCAAACAAAGGTCTGAATTTTTATTGAATGATTTCAAAATTTCTAACGATTCAATTGCGCTAATTAATTTTGGGTTTCTTTCTCCTTTTATTAATCTAATTCCTGTGCCTTCCGGAAAAGAGTGATTGTTTGAATTTAAATGTTCCGCTAATGAGTTCTCTTTTTCTGATTTCTAAAATCTTTAAAATGTTCGCTTAATCGAGATTTTCAGATTCCTCTCTGTTTTTACTACGTATATTTGCATCAAGCAGAGGACAACCTCTTTGTTTCTCTTTGTGAATCAACAACTCTGCTACTCTCAGCTTAAAACAAAATCTTTTCAATTAACACTGGTATATATTATACCTACCATTCTTTAGGTACCTTTATTGCTTCTTCCGTGACAAATATAATTTAAATTTAATAATTTTTAGTGACATTTTAATTTCTTCCCCCCCCCTTATGATATTACTCTCTCCCTTCTCTCAATTGATAATCCAGTTTTTTTGTCATTTATCAGATATTTAAGTTGACGGAAGTTCATTCTAACGATAACCCAAGTCCCAAGTTAAATAATTTCAAGGTCGTTTTGTTTGAGGAATCTAAACTTTACAAATAAATCTAGCTGGCTGGCATGGTACATATTTCTCCCACAGCTTAAATCAGGGCTGGTATTTGCAGCCATCAATTTCGAGCCTTTTCAATCCAATTCTAATTTTAAATCCCTTTAAGTTTAATCTACTACAATAAAATAATTAACGAAGAAAAGTCAATTAAAATGATTGTGAACTACCCACGAGTTTCTTTTTAAATTGAAACCTGAATGAGTGACAAAATCTGACCAAATGATCATCTACCTACTATGTATAATTTTTAAGGATTTAGGTGTCGGTTCTAGGTGAAACATTATAAATAACTTATGAGGAGAATTTTCTAGGTTAGGTTTCACAAAAAGGAAATATTAAAACAAATGTATGTTTATTTGAGTTTGATTCACTCGATATATATTTCGGGTTATTAGCCCATCTTCAGGAGTTCAAATAAAAACTGAATACAAATTTGTAAAAACGTTTAACAAGTAAAATTTTGAGAGAGAAGAGTATATTCAGAAAGTTTCATCAACAACCAGAAGTTAAAGTACGTTCAGAAAATACTTTCAATCTTTTTCTTAAATATAAACAAAATGTTATTATTTAAAATAAGAATTAAAAACAAAAATAAAAACAAAATTAAAATAAAAGCTTTCGCTCTTCATTTACATTCGAAAAATCATACTGCTTCTACTTCCAATCCTACCCCAATTCATTTTGAAAGAAGTGGTCCCAGACTTCTTCTTCTAGAATCAACTGAGATTAAATTGGCCCTTCTGAATAAATTCAGTATTCTCAATAATCAATTGGACTTTGACAAAGATATAATCATTGATTCTAATTTGGCTAAAATTAATAAATTAAAAATCGGCTCCTAAATTCGATTACATATTTTGTGTTTGTATTTTGTTTTTTGTTTTTATTTTATTTGTTTTTAATTTTATTTTAAATAATAACATTTTGTTTATATTTAAGAAAAAGATTGAAAGTATTTTCTGAACGTACTTTAACTTCTGGTTGTTGATGAAACTTTCTGAATGTACTCTTCTCTCTCAAAAATTTTACTTGTTAAACGTTTTTACAAATTTGTATTCAGTTTTTATTTGAACTCCTGAAGATGGGCTAATAACCCGAAATATATATCGAGTGAATCAAACTCAAAATAAACATACATTTGTTTTAATATTTCCTTTTTGTGAAACTTAACCTAGAAAATTCTCCTCATAAGTTATACCTATATATGTTGTGTATATGTTATATACCTACCTAATTTAAAAATAAATACACATCGAAAAATTAAAATACCTACCTAAATGGACATATGAAACATATCTAAATATTTAATAAAAAAAAAAAAAAATAATAAAATAAAAGCAATTTTGTTCACATTAAATTTTTTGTAATACCTATCTATAAAAAAACAATTTCTGTAGAATTAATTAAATAAATGTATATACACTTATATATCAATCAGTCAGACTTCTTGTTTTATATAATAATTACTTATACAATAGTGTATTACTTTTTTTGCAAGCTGTATCTTAAGTAACAGGTCATTCAATAAGTCCGTAGGATAAGTAAGAAAAAAACAAAATTTTGACAAAACTCGATTTTATTATTCAACATAGTTGCCTTCGAGGGCGATACAACGAGTATAGCGATTTTCCAACTTTTCGATACCACTTTTATAGTACGATTTCTCTTTCTCGTCAAAATAGGCCTCAGTTTCAGCGATTACTTCATCATTGGACTTCTTTTGGATTCTGGTGTGTAATAGTGAAGCCATGTCTCATCCATTGTCACATATCGACGATAGAATTCCATTTTATTGCGGTTTAACAGCGCCAAACACTCCTCTGAAGCATCGATTCGTTGTTGTTTTTGGTCGACTGTGAGCTCACGCGGCACCCACTTTGCACAGAGCTTTCGCATACCCAAATGTTCGTGTAAAATGGTAAAAACACTACCATCTGATATCTTTACAATGTCAGCTAGCTCGTGCACCTTCAATTTGCGATCGTTCATAACCAATTTGTGGATTTTTTTTATGTTTTCTGGAATAACAGCCTCTTTTGGGCGTTCACTGCGCTCTGCATCATTTGTGCTGGTACGACCACGTTTAAATTCAGCAATCCACTTCTCTACCATTTGTCTCGATGGAGCAGAGTTCGGATAATGTTTATCAAGCCATTGTTTGGTTTCCACTGTATTTTTTTTCATCAAAAAGCAATGCTTTATTAAAACTCGAAATTCACTTTTTTTCAATAACAAAAGTTGCTTCACACAAAATGCTATAACTCACGAATCAATAGTCAGATTGCTGTCAAATTTATACACGTATCGTTTGAAGGTTAGTACTAAATAAAAATCATATGGAAAAATTCTAGTAACGCCATCTATGTGTCATCCTACGGACTTATTGAATGACCTAATATACCAATTTTTTTTTATAAATTATCGACTATGCTAGGTTTATTATAACGAGATTTCAGTTCAGAAAAAATCATTTGAGAATATTAAAAACACATTTAATTTAAAATCGATAGCAAAGTTAGAGGGATTATTCCATCAAAGAAAGTTTAGCTTGAGTAAAAAGTTTGCAATGTATGAATTATTAAAGAAAAAATCTACCAAACAAAAAAACAAACATTTAAAATAATGTTTGAGTTCTTGTGCGTGCTTGCTTTTTATTTAAAAATAATTTTAACTAAAAGTAATGAAGGATGGTTGATATGGGGTGTCTGGTAGCAGATTTATATTTTCAAACTTAAATAAAAAACGTAATAATTGACATAAAGTTTTATTAAGAGCATTGAACGAAAGAATAGAAATGCGGATTTTATTTTTAAAGAGTATGTCATCCAGATGTCTTCCGTCGAGTTGAACACACTGTTCAAAACGGAGCCTTGTGTTCTGCGCCACTACGCTGCAGTAAACTTGGTTCAATTGAGCTGATTTCTCGACGAATATTTTCCTTTAAAGCCACAAGAGATTGGGGATTGTCATTATAAA
>JAKCPI010017619.1:0-26943 GCA_023213315.1 Euborellia annulipes | reverse complement strand
TTTATTTATTCTAGTATTCGAGTTCAAAAATCCTGTTACATATGGTTATAGGCAGTGGCGTAGTCAGAAAATTTTAATGGGGAAGGGGTCAATCCACAAAGCAAAATATTTAGTGGTAATTTTATTTTATTTATAACTAAATAGGTACTTCAAGAAATTAAAAAAATCATTTTTAAGAAAAATAAAAACCGACTCAAAAAATTTAATGTAACAAATAAAGTACACCAAAAGGTATAAAATAATAATTGGCCATCTTATTTAGTTACAAAGTAAACTAAGAAATATTAACATGAAATTACTTCTTTGAAGTCGTTGCCAAACAAACTATACCTATAAGCGAGCGTACCCACCAAACGTGTTCATAAGATCCGTCGAGTGCGATTCATAAAAGGTATCATTTCATCAGAACTTGACCAAATTAATATGGAACCATCCTAAGATAACACCCCTTTCTAATAAAAAAAGAATCATCGAAATCGGTTAATAAACAAAGAAGTTAGGCCTGAACCAACCTAACACGATTGAGGGCGGTCCATACAGGCCTTTAGGGGATCCGCAACTATGGTGTATCTCCTTCTCTCATCAATATCATTAAAAAAAAAAAAAAAAAAAAAAAGGTCTAATACCTATGAAAAAAATGGGACCAATCGGAAAATAGACTGAACCCAATGCAAAATGTTTTTTTCAAATCCGGTTCACAATTGGCGGAGATATGAAGTAACATAGGCACACAAAAAAAAATTCAGTCGAATAGAGAACCTCCTCCTTTTTTTTGGGGTCGGTTAAAAGGCACTGAAAAAATTCTTTGATTAAACATACTGAAATATACCTATTTAATTACGGTTGTTTGCCATAAGTAATGGTTTGTCGTTGCCGTTACTCATCCCATGGGTCAGAACCCACCTCCCCTCCCGGCAGCTACGCCCTGATTGTAAGGTATGGTGGAGATATATGATTTTTTCTTCTTAAACTAGAAATATTCGAGGATTAGATCCAAGTCGAAGATATTTATAAGTGAAGCTTTGAATAAAATAGAATACAAGATGACTAAGGAATTCGAGTCTCTAGGAGTCAAATAGACCAATGACTTAGTTTCATTTCTTCCTATTTAACCACTACAGGGTTATTCTGATCATTTGAAAATCGTCTTTATGCTCAAATAAGCTTTTAAGTGTCATTTTTTTATTTGGATTTTATTTAGAACATCGGCCCGAGGTAGTATCTGTTAAAAAAGGAAAGAACGCAAAGGCCAGGGCGAGACAAATTCTTCTTCTTCTTCTCTATTTCTAGGCTAAGTAGCCCTGTTATTTTTCTAAGGAAGAATACTACCTTCTTTCAACTTTGTGACCATCTTTTTTTTGGTCAGGACGGTTTCTCGTTTCTCTAGAGTCAAATTCGAGTCTTCTTATTGATTTTGTTATTTCGGTAATAAATTCGATTAGGAGTAGCAAGATAATGCTTGAGAATTACTTGCCATTCTATACCTTAATCTTGCTTTTTTTAAAACGAAAATTCTTTCCCACATTCGACATTACCGTTGAGCCCATATCTTTTATTGTTGAACAGAGACCGCTTAGCGGAGGTCTTTGGACGTACACCTCCTACACTGGCCAGTGTGTCTTGGAGAGGATAGACGGAGACGGACCTCCATCATTCTCTGGTCACCGTGTATGATACCCAATCTTTGTAGAAAATCACGATAGGCGTGACATCTTTTCGAGATATATGAATTAGTTATTATTTTTTTTATGATATTGATGTGAGAAGGAGATACACCAGAAGGTCCATCCCCTAAAGGCCTGTATGGGATGGCCCCTCCATCGTGAAAAGAACAGAGTAGAAGGAAAAGAAGCCGGGATCACGAGCCAAATCTCAGAAAGTTAGATATAGTCCAATTTACTAAGTTTTTAGGGGCTTCGAGCAGTGGTAAATTCTCCGCGCGATAAATTAGGTTAAATTTATCTCCCACTTAATTTTTATTACCAGACCCTATACTTACAGAAAAAATGTCTGGGTATAGCCGGGAATCGAACCCGAGACCTCCGGGTTGCCAGCCAGTTATTCTGACCATTACACCAGGGAGGCGGACAAATATATGTATGTAGTAATATAATAGCGAACTGCTCCCATCTGACCTTTAATAGCAGAAAATTATCGGAGAAACAAAATCTTTTCTCCCATAAGATTAATACAATTACTTTCCCGTTAACTAGCGCCTCTGATTTTTACCACTAATTTCCCAGCCTTATATGTCTTACTTCCTTCCTTGACCACCGTAGAACCATCTTTAACCCTTCCCTTTGTTATAGATACTGGGGTAAAAGATGAACGGTTTTAAAAATAACTATAAATCTTTTCGATTTTTTTTTAAATTTATATGGTTTTCTAGAAGATGACCAGACATACAACACGTCTATCTAGCTTTGGGTGTAATTAAGCGAAATGTTTGCAGGAAAACTCATTCGGGTACAGGGGATATTCCATGGCCTCTAGGAGTCTGTCTTGACTCCTCTGGGAATACTTAAAGTCTCCTGGTTTACAACTCGAAACCAGCCACGACAATCCAATTGAAAGAGAATATTCGAGAAGAATAGGCTGCTATTCCATCCGCAATGTGCCAGTGAGTTTTTCTCAAATTTGAGATCAGATTTGAAGAGTGTTTGCAACGCGATCTTGCACATCTGGATAATTTTTCTTTAAATGATTTTTTAAATGTTTACTTTAATAAAATTTTTAAAAAATCGATAAGATTTAGGTATAGTTTTTTTTTAAATTTTTTGCAAACCACTCATCTTTTTGGCCCACCCTCTATAATAGTTTTAGTTAGTCACTGCCCCCCCCCCCCCCCAAATCGTTTAATTGAAACTCGGGATTTTAAAGACCCTTTCACTCGTTTAACCATATGCCTACCAGAGACTAAAACTGCATTCGAACTTTCCCCAGATCCTTTAATATTTCAATACCCACAACCAGAGATAGGTACCTACTACTCCAGCCCATCCAAAAACTGGGTCACTTTACGTTTAGCACTTTTAAAACTATAAAGAGAGATAAAAACTATTACACAAAAACAAAGATATCTCTTCAATTAATTCATTCTTTTTATCGACAGGATATGATTAATAGAAGCAAAGAAGGCTAATTAATTATCAAAATAAATCGGATTAAAAATATTAAAGATTTAAAAGTAAGTATGAAATCAGATAGCCGCACGTCACTGAGTATCAAAGCAAGATTCAGAGTCAAAAGTACGTAGGCGACTGAACTTTCGTTTCGTTATCTCACATTCTTAAATAAACGTCACTGAATGGTGCAAAGTTCTACAGTCTACATTTGAATATATATATATATATTTGATTCAGGCGATTTTTCTGATGCATTTGCGCAACAGGTGTGGGGTCCATCGCGTTGGTCCACACTTGACACACCCCTAGCGAATCTTCCACGTGACAAGCCCCTTATCATTCTAGTTAGACAAAGTGCCCAGAGCCAATCCATTAAGAATATGGGAAAATTAATAAGAAAATATTTGCGAAGAGATTATTGAAATTATTGAGATGGAAAATTTTTAAATATTCAGCATGCGAAAATATTTGAATAAGATAAATAAATAGGAATATACAAACGAGCAATTAAACAGTTAATCTCTTCAATTTGAATATTTTCTAATACGTAAAAAAAATCCTTCAAACAGGGCTTGATAGTACCTTCGATCTCTTTTCTCACTATTTTTTTTTAAAGGGCCTCCACTTCTCCCTTATGGCCCGCCGATCCTCCCGCTCAGGATCCGGTTGTGTGGCCACAGCAGAATGGTGGGAAACCTTAGTATGCTGCGAGAGGTGAACCGCGAATGGAATTATTTGGAATTACTTTTGAATTCATTAGATAATCTATTGTCATCCATTGTCTTATACTTGAAAATGAAAGTGGAGGTGGAAGTAGGTGTACACGATTTTAGGTTGCAGTTCCACTCGGTATGCTGCGACAATAAAATAATAATAATAACAAAAAAATAATAAGTAATACCGCATGTCGTTCAAATAATAAAAATAAATAAATAAATGCACTGGGAAGAATAAACAAATAAATAAAACAAAAAATAAATAGAATATGTCACTGGGTTTGAAGGGTAAATAATTTAAAAAACCAGATAAATAAATAAGTAGACAGAAGTTGCCATAGTCAAGGAATAAAAACAAATAAATAATAGGCAGGGAAACCGCCATGGTCAAGGAAAATAAATATTTGACTGGGAATTTACCTCAGTTCCAAACCCATTCGATAACTCGTTTATCTCTATGACTTATTAGTTGCAGCTAACTTTTTCAGGACATTCAACCTTTAATCTTTCGAGATCCGCATTCAAAGTTGTCTTTCATTCCAATCAGTATTTAAAAGTCATACTCTTCTTTTTACGATATGAGAGTCAATTCTTATATATAGATGCTGCATCTTCAGGGTGTAACACCAATTGCATCGATATCGTTTAAAACAACCTTGAACCTAAAATTCTCTCATTGGAACAATCCTAGTAAAATCCAAAGGAAAAAACAAAGCGTAAAGCATCTGGTAACCCTAAATAATTGGCTTAATTGTTTGAAAATGACTCACAGCTTTTGGCTATGTAATTAGTCATAATGCAAGGAGATGTAAAAGTATAGTCAGGATTGACGTTGGCATCGCTAAAAAAGAGAAATAAGTTTTAAGTGTTGAATTAAAGTAAAAAAAACTGTAAAGAATTTAGATATTTAGGATCTGTCTTTAGCGAGAGCCAAACTGTGAGGGGATATTAAAAATACATCTGTCAAGGTCGAAGAGCTATTGGGCAGCTGAATGGGGGTCTGGTGGAGCAAAGGGATCAAACAGGACACAAAAAAATATATATATCGGTCCATAGTGGAAGGCATAGCCCTATACAATTCAGAAACATGGGACATGAATAAGAGAAAACGAAAAAAAATTACAAGCACTCGAAATGGATGCGATGAGAAGGAGTTGCAGAGTGTCGAGATTGGAGCATATCCCAAATACAACTATAAGGGACAAAATGAAAATGAAAACGACATAGATAGAATAGAAAGGAAGAGATTAATATGGTACGGACACCTCAAAAGAATGCCGGAAGATAGGTGGCCTCATAAAATATGGACCTGGATGCCCACGGAAAGACGGAGGAGAAGAGGAAGACCGAGACGAACGTGGAAGCAGGGAGTAGATGAGGCAATGACCAGTAGGCAACTACAAGAGCAAGACATCCTGGATAGAGAGAATTGGCGTGTTGGATGCGGAAAACGGCGCATGCTGTAGAACAAACCGCTTTATTATTATTATTAATTAAAGTCAAAGGTACCTGTGGATGTGGATACATGTCTTGAAAAATTGAAGTTTATGGGCTGCCTTCCATTACATTCAATTGAAGTTTATATACCACAAAAAAAAAGGAGAATTTCAGTATTAAAAAGTCATATCGTCGCCTTAGAGTGTAAACCTGCTAAATCCATTTTTTATCATATATGACATATTAATACCGTTCGAAAGAAAAAGAGATGCAGCATCGTCCAAGTAAAACTGCTACTTAAAATTACGATCGTAAGTTGTAGAAAAAAAATGTGAAAAATAGTTTCTTTCCATAACAACAATATTAAATTTTGTTTGTTTTTTCTCTGCCCTGTAAAATTTCCTTGTTGTGAGTTAGCAGGTTTACACTCTAAGGGCCGGTTGTATGTCGCAAAGTAAATGCTTTTTACCACTAACAAAGGGTAGATGGTAAATGGAGGGGCTGGGATGGCCAATCAGATGACAGGCACTGTCAGTGCCTGTCATCTGATTGGCCATCCCAACCTGTGTCTAGTGAGTTAAAACACCGACATACAACAGGCTAAGGCGACGATATATAGGGATAAATGAGACAAATGCACAATGAATCTAATTTCATTATGAAAAAGTTTTGAATGTTCGAGAATTGTGTACACTTCACCCGAATGTGGCTTTATTTATTTATTTATTTATTTAGGCTTTAGAGGAGTTATTGACTTTATCTCGTCAGAACAAACGCCAAGATCTATAAAATGAAGAAAAGAGAGCCGGGAACGGTTCGACGATGTGTCAAGATAGGCGCTTCCATCTAGGTGTCCTGTAGACCAGTGGCGTAACAATAGGGCAGCAGGAGGATCCTAACATTTATTATTACTAAATTTAGTAAATTTAATTAGTTTTGTATTCAATTAATTTAAATTACCTACTAAAGTACAGACACAAATTAAAAGTCTACTAGAAAATCAACGAAAAATGCACCACAATAATTATAATAGCCTTTGTACGTACTTTACATAGTGATTTATTAAAAAGAAACTACAACGTTGGTTTAGCTTCTTTACATTGAGGGAGGGCCCCATCCGATGAATTTGCCACGGGCCTCAACGGTATAGTTACGCCACTGCTGTAGACATCAAATTTAATTATTAATAGACAGCGTATCATTTTTTAAAATACCCCACTAGGAAATAAAAAGTTTTTTATATTCAACTTAAAAATTAGATTTAAATGATATTAATATAATATTTCAAAAAATAAAAATGATTCTTTTACTGTAGATGGGACTTCCCTATATATTCAGTCACCAACTACACATCCTTTACTATTTATTATTTCTTTCGACATTGTAGCTTGGATAGTTCCTTTTAAAGCAGTTCATTTTGTCAAATAAAAAGCAGCTCTGGTCATATAACTTTTTCATCATCCTGATCATGAGAAATGCTTTCCTTTCATTTCATCTGAAATTTAATTAATACACTCTGTTTAAATTAATATAAGTACATATCTAAAAAGAAAATTAGATTGATTAATCAATTAAACTATTTTTAAAGATATTAACTAAAAATTGAAAAATAAAAAACAAAAAACAATGATTTGTTGCATTAAGGGATTTTTTTAATAATTAAGCACTTCAATTAAAATATTCAGTTAAACAAGAAAAGAAATTTCCGTATTTTTTAAGACATAATTTTTATCTATTTGGGGTTTTTAAGTTTGAAGAATCAAGTTATATGGGAAAAATGGGAGCAAGAAAATAATTATAATCTTTTTAATAAATTAATGCACCAAATTAACTAATCGGTTTGTTTTTAGTTCAACCACAAATAAATCTGCTGCCTTGGAGAAAATCGCGTATACAGTAGCCTGATAGAAAAGATTATTGATTTTTTTATTTGAACATTCGCCACAAAGGAAAGAAGCGTCTACTCAAAAAATTGATTTTCTTAACAAAGAGAATCTTCTTAAAAAAAAATACATTTTCTTCCGAATTGCGTGTTTTGATTTAAAGTAACTAAAAATAAAAATAACATTATTAATTAGAAAACAAAAGTATGGTAAATAAATAAATAAATAAGATACCCAATATTACTTAGATATATAGTATTCCCGATATACCTAAGCATAATGAAAAAATTAAATAAAAATAAATCAGATACAGAAAATAGCTATACTCGAAAAAAAATCCAATATTAATTTAAAAAATATCATATATGACGATTTTTAACGTTCTACCTTGTGAATGTTAATTGAAATAAGAAGAAATGTATTAATAAAAATGCAGACGTTTTTATTTATTTATAATTTCATCAACCAAAACGAGATAGAATATAGATGGAAGACAAATGGGCAAATGGCTTTTCAAGACAGAGCAGCCTTTATATATTTTGTAGCATAAAGAGATTTCTAAATACATGTGTGGGTGTTTTGAGTGGGGGAATTTGCCCTTTGACTTAAAAGTCTCTGATCGATGGCTTTGATTTCGGCCACCCAAGCAAAATGTAAGTTTCCATTTAGAATAATATTTATAACTATTCAACATAAATACATAAATATATTTGCTCATTTAAAAAGTTATTTTAATAATAATGTCAGCAGAAACGATTGGTTAATAAGGAATTAATAATAACAAACGCTGTGTTAGGATACGATTACTTTGGAGCTTCGATAAATGATAAGAGCAACGATAAAAGCACCGGGAATTTTTTCTCCTATATTTGGGATTCATACTAGCTATGTCATATTTCTAATAAATTTTATTAAAAATAACGAATTCCGAATAACAAATACTTTTTTAAATTCTAATTATCTACTATGGTAAATTTAAAGCACAAATTTCTGAACACCCTATTTTCACTCCTGGTTTGAGAGCTTTATCATCTTTAAGAAGAATTAACGTCAAACATTTTTTTTTCATATGTCAGAATGAAGGTAAAAAGAAAACTTCGATAAGGGCCTGTTATAGAATTTTACAAAAAGTAAAGAATTTAAAAAATTCTAGGTAGGTTTCACAAAAATAAAAGACAAGATGCTTATTAGCATGACTCTATATATATTTCGGGTTATTTTCATAAATTGAAGGAGACAATAAAAGAGTGTGTCTTCTGCTACAGATTATACATTTTTAATTTATTTATAAATAAATAAAACTCTTAGGAATATCTATAAATCTAAGAGTTTTATCAAAAAAGAATGATCAGGAAGTCAACAAAATTTTCTAGACAATGAGATAGAAATCAAGTTTCTAGGTTGAGTGGTTTGCATTTTACGAAGGAAAAACTGCGATTTTTTTGCAAAAATTGCATTTTTTTCAAAACTTCAACCTCATGTTACCATTATCCAATTAAGATGAAACTTTATTTAAATTGAAGCAAATTTAATCTAGTTTAAAAATGTATAGGTCGTCTTTCTCGAAAACGTGCTCCTTCATTGTCAAAATGAGGAAAAAATCGAAAAATGCACGAGTTTTAGGGATATTCAAAAGTGATCCCGAAGTTGTTTTTTGACAGGCGCTTGTACCGGTTCTACGGAACCTAAATAGATGACATTTTTTTTATCATTTTACCCGTAATTCAAAAGTGCTTTAATTTATCTAATGGATATCTTTTTGATTTGATAAGCCGTTTTAGAGTTATTCAAGAAAAACTGAAAAAACTCCGAAACTTTCTGATTTTGAGGCGCGTAGAAAAATTTCCACAACACAGATAAGGGGGAAAACTTAGGGTACTAATATTGGAGTACCAATAAAGGTATTCCAGTAATAAAATCTTTACCGGGAATTATTTCCTGTTAAAATAGTAATTTACTAGGATTTAGATAGATAGATAATATTTTATTGTTTAAAGCCAGTTTGGCTCAATACAATTTTGAAAAATAGAATAAAAAAACAAAAAATCCAACACTAAAAAAAACATTATAAACAAAATAAAGTAAAAACAAATACTAGAATCAAAAGTACGACTTAAAACCGAAAAAGAGCAAAGGAAAATGAAAATTTTCATTATCATCGCTCTTGTCGTTGCTCGACTAAAAATCGTGGCTCTGCTTGTTATCTCAATGTAAACATTTTCATCTGAAAGTTAACTTCTTGATTATCTCTCCGCTTCATTAGTATCGTTGCTCTTATCGTTTATCGTATCTCCAATGTACACTCGCACTCTTAGAAAACCGCTTTTATGAATGAACTCTTAAATAAAATCAAGCCAAGGCATAGGGGAAATCATTTTAATATATACCTAGGCATTTTATAATATGTTCTGCTGATCATGATGTTGTGCAAATAATCAAAGACATTAAGAACAAGGAAAATATATATAATTACAATTTCTTAAGAATAGAACGTTTTCCCTCTTTAACTATCAATTATCTAATAATGTATTAATTTAATAATATTAATATAGATTTTGATATAAAATCTTCCTTCCAGAATATATTTGATATGAATTATGTTTTTCCAAATCTGAAAAAATTCGCATTTTTTTCTAAAACTCTACTCTCGATTTAAAGTTACCAGAATGAATTGAATTAAAATTTTAAATCAGACTTCAAATGGTTTCCTAAAATCCTATTAAATATATAGGGTGTTTCTAAATTGATGCGAAATATTTTAAAGGGTGATTTTCCAGCAAAAATTAAAGGATCTTTCAGATAATTTTTTGATCATATTTTTTTTTTTTTATAACATTTTAGGGTTTAAAAAATCGTCATAAACTGTTATTTATTAGGCATCAGTTCTCTGGCAAATTTTATTTTTCTAAATTCTTCCATAGTGAATATATAATAAAATGAACTTAAAAGGAAATTGAAATATCAAAATGTTTCTTCATTAGAGTTTTTTAATATCTAGAATATCTAGAAGCGCCAAAGCAATATTTATTTAACTTTCCACATAAATTTCACCATACATACTGCCTAACCCTTTGAGGTAAACAAATTTATATAATGACCTTTATCAAAGAAGAATGGAATTACAATAGAAAAGTTCATTTAAGTAAAAAGTCTAAAATAAATAGTTTACGAGTTAAAAAAATATTCCAATATTGTAGAGTGAATGGACTTGAATCAATAAATAAAATGTGTTTCTGATGGGCACTACATTCTTTCAATATAACAAAACAAAAGGATTATAAATGAGAAAGATATCGTTCTTATTTTATAGGATTTTATCTTATCTGGAGGTTCATAGTATCTTTTTTATATAAGAAAATAGCATTTTGATTAAGAATTCATAGCAGAATGCCTGAGAGTTTTATTTTTTTTCTCATTAGATATTTATTTAAATCTATTGAAATTTCATATCTATATGTTATTTTCATTTATATTTTATATCTAATAATTATTATTAGGAAATTTGCATTTTAAAGGGTAGTTTTCTTGAAGTCCAATTTGAAAAAACGCTAATAACTCCGTCGGAAATTTTTAAAAAAATATGAAATTAATAGATATTATAAAACAATTAATTATTAATAATTTAATTCAATTTTGAACGAAATCGATTCCGTACTTTTTGAGAAAATGGTCAAAAACCATCTGAACCGTCAAAAAACGATGTTTTTTGAAAGCACGAGATGCCCTTTGAAAAAAGTTTAAAAAGTCATATGAAACCAAACATTGACTTGTGACATGGAGGTGAATTTTAAAATGTTTCTAAAACGGCCTTTCATAGACGATTTTCGGGGTTTTTGACGATTTTCTCAAAAAGTACTGAATCGATTTCGTTCAAAATTGAATTAAATTATTAATAATTAATTGTTTTATCATATATAATTAATTTCATATTTTTAGAAAATTATTTTAAATTAGTTATTAACGTTTTTCTAATTAGACTTCAAATAAACTACCCTTTAAAATTCAAATATTCTAATAAAGATTATATTCTATAAAAGATAATAGAAAATAACGCACAGATATGAAATTTCAATAGATTTGTTTAAATATCTAATGAGAAAAAAAAATAAAACTTTTTGCCATTTCTAGTTGATTCGCTCCCGGAGGGAAGAAATTGAATCTTTTCATAAAATTTCTTTTTAAACTACAAAATTCTTAATCAAAATGCTATTTTCTTATATTAAAAAGGTACTATGAACCTCCAGATTAGATGAAATAGATAAAATAATATCAATTTCCCTTTCTAATTTATAATTATTTTGGCTTGTTTTATCGAGACGTTGTGTTGGTTGGGACGTCTCTGGACATTAGGGAGACATTATTATTTGAAATGGATTCAATAAGTCAATTCACTTCCTACACTATTGAAATATCTTTTAACATATTAAAATTTTAATACATTTTCAATTATATAATAAATAAATAAATAAAATAATTTAAATATACGTACGATTATACCATTAAAAATCAATGAGCCTGACGTCTACTAGAACCACCAGAGGCTAAGAGAAAGGTGTTATGAACAATAAAAGTGTAAATGAAAGACCCCCTTTTAATTTAATGCTGATTTAAAAGCACCCTTTAAAATATTTTGGAAATACCCTGTAATGATATTTGACTGTTTTATGTGAATATATGCGCCTGAGGGAAAATTTCAAAGATGCTATATCGGGGGATGGATACTTACCTACATATACATAAACAAATAAATTTCAAAAGCTCACATTTTATTAACTTTACGAGCTACAATTCTATGACCTAAGATTCTAGCGACATTCACAGAGTTCCTTTTTACTGTTGGACCACTAAACCCTATTGAAAATGGTAAGTAGTGTGTATTAAAAATATCCATTGAACCAGCAAAATTAGTCACGAGAGAGTCAACTTGTAACGTACTTTTAAGAATTCTAAACTATACATATTCAAAAGACGAAACTTAATTTTTACAACAAGTGTGTATAAGATGTTATTAATACAAGATCTTAGAATTTGTCCTAAAAATTAAATTTTTACTTTACCATACAGGGTATGGTCAAGTATTGTAATCGTGCATGAAAAAAGTGGTTTTTTTCCTTCTTTTTTTCGAAATATCTCAAAAACGGCTGAAACTATTTTGATTAAAAAAATTGAGCTAAACCATGGCATTTCGCTCTACAAAAAAGCTCTAATAAGTGAACATCGAAAAAATTATATTTTTCGAGATAATAATTGTTTTGTCAAAATGTCTGTTAGTCTGTCTGGTTGTCTGGTTGTCCGTTAGTCTGTGCGTTACCAAATTTTTGTGGACGAGCTAGCTCAAAAACTAGTGTGAATATCGAAACCAAATTTCACACGTAGTTTTGGTCCATTGAGATTAAGAGCTGATTAGATTTTGGTGCATATCGACCCAAAATTAAGGGGGTGGAGGGGGGGGTTAAAAATTAAAAATCTAGGCCGTTTGAGCAAACTCAACCAAATTTTGTATACATAATCAGTGGACCCCCAGAAGTCTAAAAATGCAAAAACTAACCGCCCAAAATGGGGGGGGTCAAAAAATGAAAATCTTGGCCATTTACCAAACTCAACCAAATTTTGTATACATAATCAGTGGGACACCAGAAGTATAAAAATGCAAAAACTAACCCCCCCCCCCCTACATGATTATAAATAATTTTAGGGGCCAGGTTGTATGGTAAAGTCAAGTGGATGGCCACATCAGAACACGTCAGCTTATTTTCTTTTAATATAGGTAGCATTGTTCAATATTAAAAGCCGAAAAAAAATAGATTTTTTAAAAAATTTGCACAATTTTCAAAAATACTAATACTCAAATAAACTTTAGACGACCTTTTATATTTCAATATCTAAGTTAAATCCATTACAGACTGAAAAATTATACTTTCCAATTATAAATCTGGAAATTTATTTTACCAATTAACTTATATTATCAATACTTTCTTCAAAACACTAGAATGCATAGAAACTTCAAAAGTTAAGCCTTGAATTCAAACAATTAATCATATTTTAATAACTATGTTTGTATAAAGTAATTCTGAATTTATCCCAAGTTTCAGGGTTCTAGACAATACATTTTGATTACAAGTAAATTTTTCACATCAGTCAAATTTGTCCAGAGGCGATTTGAAAAAGCTTGGGTCTCTACCAAACTCCAATTTGTTATTTAATTATATCAGAAATGATGATTAAGAGTTTAGCGTATAAGTTAGAGAAAAATAATTGTTAATTTGCAATGTCTGGTCTTAGTGAAAGTATTGTAGATTCTCGTCAAACAAACCTCTAAGTTTGTCAAAACTCAATAATTTGTAATTATAACACTAATATAATTTTAATCATTGATACAAGAACCTAAATATGGACTTCCAAAGTGACGAAGATTCAAAGGTTAAATTTTGACCGTACTCTTCGATAAAGGCGAAATCATTCGTATTGGTGATAATATAAGCAAAGAATATATATAGAAATAGTGTAGGGTTGATATATCTGACGGTTAATTTAACCAGATGATCTTAAGAAAGAGTTATAGAAGTATCGCTGAGAGTTTAGATAAAGAAATTCTAATTTGTTCAATTTCTAGAATCCAAAGGGCAAAATTTCTGTAGCGATTCTGACAATTTTGAAGAGAATATGGAAATTTAAGATAATGGAGCTAAAATACCAATTGTCCAATTTAGTTGGAAAGTAAATCTCTGAGCCTCTAAATTTAAATTAAATTATTGTTTCCAAAACTAAAGATTTGACAAATCTTTTTTTTTGATAATTGCTGGAACTTTTAGCCACCAAAAATGCTAGGCAAGAAAAACCCAATAACTATATTAAAAAAAAATAAGCTGACGTGTTCTGATGTGGCCATCCACTTGACTTTACCATACAACCTGGCCCCTAAAATTATTTATAATCATGTAGGGGGGTTAGTTTTTGCATTTTTATACTTCTGGTGTCCCACTGATTATGTATACAAAATTTGGTTGAGTTTGGTAAATGGCCAAGATTTTCATTTTTTGACCCCCCCCCCACTTTTGGGCGGTTAGTTTTTGCATTTTTAGACTTCTGGGGGTCCACTGATTATGTATACAAAATTTGGTTGAGTTTGCTCAAACGGCCTAGATTTTTAATTTTTAACCCCCCCTCCACTCCCCTTAATTTTGGGTCGATATGCACCAAAATCTAATCAGCTCTTAATCTCAATGGACCAAAACTACGTGTGAAATTTGGTTTCGATATTCACACTAGTTTTTGAGCTAGCTCGTCCACAAAAATTTGGTAACGCACAGACTAACAAACTGGACAACCAGACAACCAGACAAACTAACAGACATTTTGACAAAACAATTATTATCTCGAAAAATATAATTTTTTCGATGTTCACTTATTAGAGCTTTTTTGTAGAGCGAAATGCCATGGTTTCGCTCAATTTTTTTTAATCAAAATAGTTTCAGCCGTTTTTGAGATATTTCGAAAAAAAGAAGGAAAAAAACCACTTTTTTCATGCACGATTACAATACTTGACCATACCCTGTATGGTAAAGCCATTTAAATTTTAGGACAAATCTTAAGAGCTGTATAAAAAATCTTAGAATTTTTTAAAAATTAAATTCTTTCCCTTTTAAATATTATAGTTTGATCAAAACGTATAAGATGCGGGGTAAGTTTGTTTTATCTATTCCTAATACACAGTACTTACCATTTTTAGGGCCTTTATTATTCGAAAGTAAAACTTGTGAAATTCTTACATAGAATTGTAGCTTGAAATAAATAAAATTATAAGTTTGAATTTTATTGTTATTTAGATATGTAGCTAAGTATCCATTTCCCCCAATAGCATTTTGCCTATAATTTTCCCACAGGCCATATAACATAAAACAAATACTTTACAAGGTATTTCAACTTGAATATTTTAAAGGGTGATTTTTCAGCAAAAAATTAAGGGGGGGGTCTTAATCTAATTTTTTTGTTCAAAACACCTTCCCACCTGATGCTTCACGTGGACGTCAGGCTCATTGATTTTGATGGTATAATCGTACATATATTTAAATTATTTTATTTATCTATATATTATATAATTGAAAATTTATTAAATTTTTAATATGTTAAAAGATATTTCTGAAAAGTGTAAAGTGAATTGACTTGATCCAATCCATATCACATAATAATGTCTCCCTAATGTCAAGAGACGACCCAACCAACGCAACGTCTCGATAAAACAAACCAAAATAGAATTATAAATGAGAAGGGAAGTGATCTTATTTTATCGATTTCATCTATCTGGAGGTTCACAGTACCTTTTTAATATAAGAAAATAGCATTTTGATTAAGAATTTTGTAGTTTAAAATGAAATTTTATGAAAAGATTCAATTTCTTCTCTCCGGGAGCGAATCAACTAGAAATGCCAAAAAGTTTTATTTTTTTTCTCATTACATATTTAATCAAATCTATTGAAATTTCATATCTGTGTGTTATTTTCTTTTATCTTTTATAGCAAATAATTTTTATTAGAATATTTGCATTTTAAAGGGTAGTTTATTTGAAGCCTAATTTGAAAAACGCTAATAACTCCTTTGAAATAATTTTTAAAAATATGAAATTAATTAGATATTATAAAACAATTAATTATTAATAATTTAATTCAATTTTGAACGAAATCGATTCAGTACTTTTTGAGAAAATCGTCAAAAACCCCGAAAACCGTCTATGAAAGGCCGTTTTAGAAACATTTTAAAATTCACCTCCATGTCACAAGTCAATGTTTCGTTTCATATGACTTTTTAAACTTTTTTCAAAGGCATCTCGTGCTTTCAAAAAACATCCTTTTTTTGACGGTTCAGATGGTTTTTGACCATTTTCTCAAAAAGTACTGAATCGATTTCGTTCAAAATTGAATTAAATTATTAATAATTAATTGTTTTATAATATCTAATTAATTTCATATTTTTTAAAATTATTTTCAACGGAGTTATTAGCGTTTTTTCAAATTGGACTTCAAGTAAACTACCCTTTAAAATGCAAATTTCCTAATAATAATTATTTGATATAAAAGATAAATGAAAATAACACATAGATATGAAATTTCAATAGATTTGAATAAATAATAAATATCTAATTGAGAAAAAAAAAAATTTTTTCATAAAACTTCCAGGCATTTTTAAACTACAAAATTCTTAATCAAAATGCTATTTTCTTATATTAAAAAGATACTATGAACCTCCAGATAGATGAAATCGATAAAATAAGATCGATTTCTTTCTCATTTATAATTCTTTTGGTCTGTTATATCGAGAGGATGTGTCGCCATCAGAGACACATTTGTTATTGATTCAAGTCCATTCACTCTACAATATTGGAATATCTTTTAACTCGTAAACTATTGATTTTAGACATTTCACTCATATGAACTTTTCTGTTGGAAATTAAATCTTCTTTAATAAAGGTCATTATATAAATTTGTGTACCTCAAAGGGTTAGGCAGTAATGGTGAAATTTATGTGGAAAGTTAGATAAATACTGCTCTAGCGCCCTAGATATTCTACATATTAAAAAACTCTAATGAAGAAACATTTTGATATTTTAATTTCCTAAAGAAGTTCATTTTCATTATATATTCACTATGGAAGAATTTAGAAAAATAAAATTTGCCAGAGAACTGATGCTAATAAATAACAGTTTATGACGATTTTTTTAAACCCTAAAATGTTATAAAAAAAATATGATCAAAAAATTATCTGAAAGATCCCCTTTAATTTTTGCTGAAAAATCACCTTTTAAAATACTGAGTTTCGCATCAATTTAGAAACACCCTATATATTTAATAGATTTTAGAAACCATTTGAGTTCCATCTAAAATTTTAATTCAATTCATTCTGGTAACTTTAAATCGAGAGTAGAGTTTTGAAAAAAAAATGCGAATTTTTTCAGATTTGGAAACATAATTCATATCGTAAATATATTCTGAAAAGGAAGATTTTATATCAAAATCTATTTTAATATTTTTATTAAACGGATACATTATTAGATAATTGATAGTTAAAGAAGGAAAACGTTCTTATTCTTTAAGAAATTGTAATTATATATATTTTCCTTTGTTCTTAATGTCTTTGATTATTTGCACAACATCATGATCAGCAGAACATATTATAAAATGCCTAGGTATATATTAAAATGATTTCCCCTATACCTTGGCTTGATTTTATTTAAGAGTTCATTCATAAAAGCGGTTTTCTAAGAGTGCGAGCGTACATTGGAGATACGATAAACGATAAGAGCAACGATACTAATGAAGTGGAGAGATAATCAAAGTTAACTTTCAGATGAAAATGTTTACATTGAGATAACAAGCAGAGCCACGATTTTTTGTCGAGCAACGACAAGAGAGCGATGATAATGAAAATTTTCATTTTCCTCGCTTCTTTTTCGTTTTAAGCCGATTTTATTTGCTTTTTTGTTTTTATTTATTTTTTTATAATGTTTTATTGTTTATATTTTTGTTTTTTATTCTATTTTTTCAAATTGTATTAGCCAAACTGGCTTTAAACAATAAAATATTAATCTATCTATCTAGTCCTAGTAAATTACTATTTTAACAGGAAATAATTCCCGGTAAAGATTTTATTACTGGAATACCTTTATTGGTACTCCAATATTAGTACCCTAAGTTTTCCCCCTTATCTGTGTTGTGGAAATTTTTCTACGCGCCTCAAAATCAGAAAGTTTCTCGAGTTTTTTTCAGTTTTTCTTGGAATAACTCTAAAACGCTTATCAAATCAAAAAGATATCCATTAGATAAATTAAAGCACTTTGAATTACGGGTAAAATGATAAAAAATGTCATCTATTTAGGTTCCGTAGAACCGGTACAAGCGCCTGTCAAAAAACAACATCCTTCATCAACATTTTTGAATATCCCTAAAACTCGTACTTTTTTCGATTTTTTCCTCATTTGACAATGAAGGAGCACGTTTTCGAGAAAGATGACCTATACATTTTTAAACTAGATTAAATTTGCTGGGCAATTTAAATAAAGTTTCATCTTAATTGATAATGGTAACATGAGGTTGAAGTTTTGAAAAAAATGCAATTTTTTGAAAAAAATCGCAGTTTTTCCTTCGTAAAATGCAAACCACTCAACCTAGAAACTGATTTCTATCTCATTGTCTAGAAAATTTTGTTGATCGGATTTGTTTTTTTTTGATAAAAACTTTTAGATTTATTATATTCTTAAGAGTTTTATTTATTTATAAATAAATTAAAAAAATGTATAATTCCAGCAGAAGACACACTTTTATTGTCTCCTTCAATTTATGAAAATAACCCGAAATATATATAGAGTCATGCTAATAAGCATCTTGTTTTTTATTTTTGTGAACCTACCTAGAATTTTTTAAATTTTCTTTACTTTTGTAAAATTTATAACAGGCCCTTATCGAAGTTTTCTTTTTACCTTCATTCTGATATATGAAAAAAAAAATGTTTGACGTTAATTCTTCTTAAAGATGATAAAGCTCTCAAACCAGGAGTGAAAATAGGGTGTTCAGAAATTTGTGCTTTAAATTTACCATAGTAGATAATTAGAATTTAAAAAAGTATTTGTTATTCGGAATTCGTTATTTTAATAAAATTTATTAGAAATATGACATAGCTAGTATGAATCCCAAATATAGGAGAAAAAATTCCCGGTGCTTTTATCGTTGCTCTTATCATTTATCGAAGCTCCAAAGTAATCGTATCCTAACACAGCGTTTGTTATTATTAATTCCTTATTAACCAATCGTTTCTGCCGACATTATTATTAAAATAATTTTTTAAATGAGCAAATATATTTATGTATTTATGTTGAATAGTTATAAATATTATTCTAAATGGAAACTTACATTTTGCTTGGGTGGCCGAAATCAAAGCCATCGATCAGAGACTTTTAAGTCAAAGGGCAAATTCCCCCACTCAAAACACCCACACATGTATTTAGAAATCTCTTTATGCTACAAAATATATAAAGGCTGCTCTGTCTTGAAAAGCCATTTGCCCATTTGTCTTCCATCTATATTCTATCTCGTTTTGGTTGATGAAATTATAAATAAATAAAAACGTCTGCATTTTTATTAATACATTTCTTCTTATTTCAATTAACATTCACAAGGTAGAACGTTAAAAATCGTCATATATGATATTTTTTAAATTAATATTGGATTTTTTTCGAGTATAGCTATTTTCTGTATCTGATTTATTTTTATTTAATTTTTTCATTATGCTTAGGTATATCGGGAATACTATATATCTAAGTAATATTGGGTATCTTATTTATTTATTTATTTACCATACTTTTGTTTTCTAATTAATAATGTTATTTTTATTTTTAGTTACTTTAAATCAAAACACGCAATTCGGAAGAAAATGTATTTTTTTTTTAAGAAGATTCTCTTTGTTAAGAAAATCAATTTTTTGGTAGACGCTTCTTTCCTTTGTGGCGAATGTTCAAATAAAAAAATCAATAATCTTTTCTATCAGGCTACTGTATACGCGATTTTCTCCAAGGCAGCAGATTTATTTGCGGTTGAACTAAAAACAAACCGATTAGTTAATTTGGTGCATTAATTTATTAAAAAGATTATAATTATTTTCTTGCTCCCATATAATCTTTTCCCATATAACTTGATTCTTCAAACTTAAAAACCCCAAATAGATAAAAATTATGTCTTAAAAAAATACGAAATTTATTTTCTTGTTTAACTGAATATTTTAATTGAGGTGCTTAATTATTAAAAAAATCACCTAATGCAACAAATCATTGTTTTTTGCTTTTTATTTTTTCAATTTTAGTTAATATTTTTAAAATAGTTTAATTGATTAATCAATCTAATTTTCTTTTTAGATATGTACTTCTAATGTTATTTTAAGCGATTCTTCTGAAATATTAATTTAAAGAGAGTGTTTTCAAATGAAATGAAAGGAAAGCATTTCTCATGATCAAGATGACGAAAAAGTTATATGACAAGAGCTGCTTTTTATTTGGCAAAACGAACTGCTTTAAAAGGAACTATCCAAGCTACAATGTCGAAAGAACCAATAAATAGTAAAGGATGTGTAGTTGGTGACTGAATATATAGGGAAGTCCCATCTACAGTAAAAGAATCATTTTTATTTTTGAAATATTATATTAATATCATTTAAATCTTAATTTTTAAGTTAATATAAAAAACTTTTATTTCCTAGTGGGGTATTTTAAAAAATGATACGCTGTCTATTAATAATTAAATTTGATGTCTACAGCAGTGGCCTAACTATACCGTTGAGGCCCGTGGCAAATTCATCGGATGGGCCTCCCTCAATGTAAAGAAGCTAAACCAACGTTGTAGTTTCTTTTTAATAAATCACTACGTAAAGTACGTACAAACGCTATTATAATTATTGTGTGCATTTTTCGTTGATTTTCTAGTAACTTTTAATTTGTGTCTGTACTTTAGTAGGTAATTTAAATTAATTGAATACAAAACTAATAAAATTTACTAAATTTAGTAATAATAAATGTTAAGATCCTCCTGCCGCCCTATTGTTACGCCACTGGTCTACAGGACACCTAGAAAGAAGCGCCTATCTTGACACATCGTCGAAGGTACGTCTCGGCCTTTTTCTCTATTTTATAGATCTTGGCGTTTGTTCTGACGAGATAAAGTCAATAACTTCTCTAAAGCCTAAATAAATAAATAAATAAATAAAGCCACATTCGGGTGAAGTACACAATTCTCGAACATCCAAAACTTTTTCATAATGAAATTAGATTCATTGTGCATTTGTCTCATTTATCCCTATATATCGTCGCCTTAGGGCCTGTTTATGTCGAAAGTAAATCAGTTTTTCACTAACCAATGGTGAGGTAAAGGGGGGGGGTTGGGATGGCCAATCAGATGACAGACACTGAAAGTTCCTGTCATCTGATTGGCCATCCCAACCCCTCCTTACCATCTACCATTGGTTAGTGGTAAAAATCATCACTTCCGCGACATACAACCGGCCCGCTTAGAGTGTAAACCTGCTATTTACAACAAGGAAATTTTTACAGGGTAGAGAAAAACAAAATTTAATATTGTGGTAATGGGAAGAAACCATTTTTCACATTTTTTTTCAACAACTTACGATCATAATTTTAAGTAGTAGTTTTACTTGGACGATGATGCTTCATTTCATTTTTCTTTCCGAGCGGTGTTAATATATAAAGATAAAAAAATGGATTTAGCAGGTTTACACTCTAAGGCGACGATATGACTTTTAATACTGGAAATTCTCCTTTTTTTTTTTGTGGCATATAAACTTCAATTGAATGTAATGGAAGGCAGCCCATAAGCTTCAATTTTTCAAGACATGTATCCACATCCACAGGTACGCTTTGACTTTAATTAATAATAATAATAAAGCGGTTTGTTCTACAGCATGCGCCGTTTTCCGCATCCAACACGCCAATTCTCTCTATCCAGGATGTCTTGCTCTTGTAGTTGCCTACTGGTCATTGCCTCATCTACTCCCTGCTTCCACGTTCGTCTCGGTCTTCCTCTTCTCCTCCGTCTTTCCGTGGGCATCCAGGTCCATATTTTATGAGGCCACCTATCTTCCGGCATTCTTTTGAGGTGTCCGTACCATATTAATCTCTTCCTTTCTATTCTATCTATTATGTCGTTTTCCATTTTCATTTTGTCCCTTATAGTTGTATTTGGGATATGCTCCAATCTCGACACTCTGCAACTCCTTCTCATCGCATCCATTTCGAGCGCTTGTAATTTTTTTTCGTTTTTCTTATTCATGTCCCATGTTTCTGAATTGTATAGGGCTATGCCTTCCACTATGGACCGATATATATATTTTTTTGTGTCCTGTTTGATCCCTTTGCTCCACCAGACCCCATTCCAGTTGCCCAATAGCTCTTCGACCTATGACAGATTTTATTTTTAATATCCCTCCTACAGTTTGGCTCCTCGCTAAAGACAGATCCCAAATATCTAAATTCTTTACAGTTTTTTTTACTTTAATTCAACACTTAAAACTTATTTCTCTTTTTTTAGCGATGCCAACGTCAATCCTGACTGTACTTTTACATCTCCTTGCATTATGACTAATTACATAGCTCAAAGCTGTGAGTCATTTTCAAACAATTAAGCCAATTATTTAGGGTTACCAGATGCTTTACGTTTTGTTTTTTTCCTTGGATTTTACTAGGATTGTGCCAATGAGAGAATTTTAGGTTCAAGGTTGTTTTAACGATATCGATGCAATTTGGTGTTACACCCTGAAGATGCAGCATCTATATATAAGAATTGACTCTCATATCGTAAAAAGAAGAGTATGAATTTTTAAATACTGGATTGGAATGAAAGACAACTTTGAATGCGGATCTCGAAAGATTAAAGGTTGAATGTCCCGGAAAAGTTAGCTGCAAATTCAATAAGTCATAGAGATAAACGAGTTATCGAATGGGTTTGTTCGAGGTAAATTCCCAGTCAAATATTTATTTTCCGCTGACCATGGCGGTTTCCTCGCCTATTTATTTATTTGTTTTTTATTCCTCTGACTATGGCAACTTCCTGTCTACTTATTTATTTATCTGTTTTTTAAATTATTTATTCTTCAAACCCAGTGACATATTCTATTTATTTTTTGTTTTATTTATTTGTTTATTCTTCCCAGTGTATTTATTTATTTATTTTTATTATTTGAACGACATGCGGTATTACTTATTATTTTTTTGTTATTATTATTATTTTATTGTCGCAGCATACCGAGGGTGAACCGCAACCTAAAATCGTGTACACCTACTTCCACTTCCACTTTCATTTTCAAGTATAAGACAATGGATGACAATAGATTATCTAATGAATTCAAAAGTAATTCCAAATAATTCCATTCGCGGTTCACCTCTCGCAGCATACTAAGGTTTCCCACCATTCTGCTGTGGCCACACCAACCGGATCCTGAGTGGGAGGATCGGCGGGCTATAAGGGGAGAAGTGGAGGCCCTTCAAAAAAAAAAATCGTGTGAGAAAAGAGATCGAAGGTACCTATCAAGCCCTGTTTGAAGGATTTTTCTTTACGTATTAGAAAAATATTCAAATTGAAGAGATTAACTGTTTAATTGCTCGTTTGTGTTATTCCTATTTATTTATCTTATTCAAATATTTTCGCATGCTGAATATTTAAAAATTTTCCATCTCAATAATTTCAATAATCTCTTCGCAAATATTTTTCTTATTAATTTTCCCATATTCTTAATGGATTGGCTCTGCACTTTGTTCAACTAGAATGATAAGGGGCTTGTCACGTGGAAGATTCGCTAGGGGTGTGTCAAGCGGACCAACGCGATGGACCCCACACCTGTTGCGCAATGCATCAGAAAAATCGCCTGAATCAAATATATATATATATATTCAAATGTAGACTGTAGAACTTTGCACCATTCAGTGACGTTTTGTTTAAGAATGTGAGATAACGAAACGCAAAGTTCAGTCGTACTTACGTACTTTTGACTCTGAATCTTGTTTTGATACTCAGTGACGTGTGGTTATCTGATTTCACACTTACTTTTTAAATCTTTAATATTTTTAATCCGATTTATTTTGATAATTAATTAGCCTTTGCTTCTATTAATCATATCCTGTCGATAAAAGAATGAATGAATTAGCGATATCTTTGTTTTTGTGTAATAGTTTTTATCTCTCTTTATAGTTTTAAAAGTGCTAAACGTAAAGTGACCCAGTTTTTGGATGGGTTGGAGTAGTAGGTACCTATCTCTGGTTGTGGGTATTGAAATATTAAAGGATCTGGGGAAAGTTCGAATGCAGTTTTAGTCTCTGGTAGGCATATGGTTAAACGAGTGAAAGGGTCTTTAAAATCCCGAGTTTCAATCAAACGATTTGGGGGGGGGGGGGGGGGGCGCAGTGACTAACTAAAACTATTATAGAGGGTGGGCCAAAAAAGATGAGTGGTTTGCAAAAAATTTAAAAAAAAAACTATACCTAAATCTTATCGATTTTTTTTAAAAATTTTTATTAAAGTAAACATTTGGGAAAATCATTTAAAAGAAAAATTATCCAGATGTGCAAGATCGCGTTGCAAACACTCTTCAAATCTGGATCTCAAATTTGAGAAAACTCACTGGCACATTGCGGATGGAATAGCAGCCTATTCTTCTCGAATATTCTCTTTCAATTGGATTGTCGTGGCTGGTTTCGAGTTGTAAACCAGAGACTTTAAGTATTCCCAGAGGAGTCAAGACAGGACTCCTGGGAGGCCATGGAATATCCCCTGTACCCGAAATGAGTTTTCCTGCAAACATTTCGCTTACTACACCCAAAGATTGGATAGACGTGTTGTATGTCGTGTCATCTTCTAGAAACCATATAAATTTAAAAAAAAATCGAAAAGATTTATAGTTATTTTTAAAACCGTTCATCTTTTACCCTGTAGTATCTATAACAAAGGGAAGGGTTAAAGATGGTTCTACGGTGGCAAGGAAGGAAGTAAGACATATAAGGCTGGAATTAGTGGTGAAAATCAGAGGCGCTAGTTAACGGGAAAGTAATTGTATTAATCTTATGGGAGAAAAGATTTTGTTTCTCCGATAATTTTCTGCTATTAAAGGTCAGATGGGAGTGAATTCGCTATTATATTACATACATATATTTGTCCGCCTCCCTGGTGTAATGGTCAGCATAACTGGCTGGCAACCCGGAGGTCTCGGGTTCGATTCCCGGCTATACCCAGACATTTTTTCTGTAAGTATAGGGTCTGGTAATAAAAATTAAGTGGGAGATAAATTTAACCTAATTTATCGCGCGGAGAATTTACCACTGCTCGAAGCCCCTAAAAACTTAGTAAATTGGACTATATCTAACTTTCTGAGATTTGGCTCGTGATCCCGGCTTCTTTTCCTTCTACTCTGTTCTTTTCACGATGGAGGGGCCAGCCCATACAGGCCTTTAGGGGATGGACCTTCTGGTGTATCTCCTTCTCACATCAATATCATAAAAAAAGTAATTATTAATTCTATATATCTCGAAAAGATGTCACGCCTATCGTGATTTTCTACAAAGATTGGGTAACATACACGGTGACCAGAGAATGTTGGAGGTCCGTCTCCTTGTCTATCCTCTCAAGACACACTGGCCAGTGTAGGAGGTGTACGTCCAAAGACCTCCGCTAAGCGGTCTCTGTTCAACAATAAAAGATATGGGCTCAATGATAATGTCGAATGTGGGAAAGAGATTTTCGTTTTGAAGAAAAGCAAGATTAAGGTATAGAATGGCAAGAATTCTCAAGAATTATCTTGCTACTCTAATCGAATTTATTACCGAAATAACAAAATCAATAAGAAGACTCGAATTTGACTCTAGAGAAACGAGAAACCGTCCTGACCAAAAAAAAGATGGTCACAAAGTTGAAAGAAGGTAGTATTCTTCCTTAGAAAATAACAGGCTACTTAGCCTAGAAATAAGAAGAAGAAGAATTTGGCTCACTTGGCCTTTGCGTTCTTTCCTTTTTTAACAGATACTACTCAGGCCGATGTTCTAAATAAAATCCAAATAAAAATGACACTTAAAAGCTTATTTGAGCATAAAGAACGATTTTCAAATTATCAAGTAACCTTATGTGGTTAAATAGGAAAGAAATAAAACTAAGTCATTCGTTCATTTGACTCCTAGAGACTCGAATTCCTTTAGTCATCTTGTATTCTATTTTATTCAAAGCTCGACTACATAAATATCTTCGACTTGGATCTAATCCTCGAATATTTCTGAAGTTTAAGAAGAAAAATCATATATCTACCATACCTACAATCAGGGGCGTAGCCACGGGGAGGGGGGGGGGGGTTCTGACCCATGGGATGAGTAACGGCAACGACAAACCGTTTCTTATGGCAAACTAACCGTAATTAAATAGGTATATTTCATATGTTTAATCAAGAATTTTGTTCTTTTTAACCGACTTCAAAAAGGAGGAGGTTCTCTATTCGACTGAATTTTTTTTTTGTGTGCCTATGTTACCTCATATCTCCGCCAATTGTGAACCGATTTTGAAAAAAAAACATTTTTCATTGGGTTCAGTCTATTTTCCGATTGGTCCCATTTTTTTTTCCATAGGTATTAGACCTTTTTTTTTTTTTTTTTTTTTTTTTTTTTTTTTTTTTTAATGATATTGATGAGAGAAGGAGATACACCAGAAGGTGGATCCCCTAAAGGCCTGTATGGACTGGCCCCTCAATCGTGTTAGGTTGGTTCAGGCCTAACTTCTTTGTTTATTAACCGATTTCGATGATTCTTTTTTTATTGGAAAGGGGGTTATCTTAGGGATGGTTCCATATTAATTTGGTCAAGTTCTGATGATATGATACCTTTTATGAATCGCACTCGACGGATCTTACTTAGTACGTTTGGTGGGTACGCTCGCTTATAGGTATGGTTTGTTTGGCAACGACTTCAAAAGTAATTTCATGTTAATATTTCTTAGTTTACTTGTAACTAAATAAGATAATAATTATTTTATACCTTTTAGTGTACTTTATTTGTTACATTAAATTTTTTTGAAGTCGGTTTTTATTTTTTTCTTAAAAATGATTTTTTTAATTTCTTGAAGTACCTATTTGTTATAATAAAATAAAATTACCACTAAATATTTTGCTTTGTGGATTGACCCCTCCCCCATTAAAATTTTCTGACTACGCCACTGCCTATAACCATATGTAACAGGATTTTTTTGAACTCGAATACTAGAA
>JAKCPI010017618.1:0-27463 GCA_023213315.1 Euborellia annulipes | reverse complement strand
TATCCAATTGAGATGAAACTTTGAAATTGTTACCATTGTACGCCTAATTTAAAGAGCTTTAATTTATCTAATGCGGATATATTTTTGATTTGGTAAGCCGTTTTAGAGTTATTCAAGAAAAAACTGAAAAAACCCCCGAAATTTGCTAATTTTGAGCCGCCCACAATTCAGATTTGGGGAAAAACTTAGGGTAGTAATATTGAGTGCACCAATAAAGTTATTCCAGCAATAAAACCTTTACCGGGAGATAATTCCTGTTAAAATCGTAATTTGTCTGAACTATAAATAAATTTTGTATTTCAATTTCAGTAGTCTGGTTGTGAACAGTGACCCCCCCCCCCCCTTAAAAATGTTAAATTGAATAAATGTTTACTTCACTGACTCATATCAGACAAGTTATTGAAGATATTAAGACAATTGCATATATAGACTTAAAATGTTCAAGTTTGGAAAATTTGCCAAATTTTGCAAAGCTGTATCTCGGAAACTATTGGGTCTACCGAGCTCATTCTGGCCTCAAATTGTAGCAAATTTAATCTAGTTTGAAAATGTATAGAGTGGTCTTTGTCGAAAACGTGTTCCTTTATGGTCAAAAAAAGTGCGAAAATTTTCCCAGTTTTTGGGATATTCAAAAGTGACCCTGGGGGGGGGGGGGGGGGGGGGGGGGCTGCCGAGGTCGAAAACTTGGATTTTGCATCTCCGTAACATCCCATTCAAGAAAAAAAACGAAACCTACTACCACCATTTGATGCAACTTTTAGGCCCATGCTTTTCATGACAAGGTTACTGGACTAAATATGCATTATACTATTTGAATTCAATTGCAATTATCAATTTTTTTTTTTTTTTAATCAAGATCACAATTTTCTAATAGGTAAACTTTTTTATATATATTATTAGCTAAACATTCCATTTTGAATTTTTAAATTTCATTCACTGTAACTGAAATCCGAGGTTTTCATGTTTTTAACGCTCCAGGCACTGGACTAGCTTAGCGTACATAGAAAACTTTTAAATAGTTTGAGGGATTCTTTCACAGAACTCGTTTTAAGTCGCTTTGCAGAAAATCCAAGAAAATTGCTTTTGAAATAAATTGAGGGAAAAAACTGGGAATTTCGATATATAACCGGGAAAATGGAGACAAATGACCAGAGAGGTGAGAAATAATTATTAGTAGCAGATTGACCTTTTTTTTGCTCGTATAATTATGGGCTGACCTTTTACAAATAATTGTTAATCGGCTACTGTCAACCGGGAGAAATTGAAGTTTTTGGCCGGGAGAACCGGGAATTTGAAAATTGTTTTTGAGTTGCCAACCTGTAGCGGATTTACCCCCCCCCCCTAGGTCAAAAACTGGGACACCCATGTGGGCATGTAAAATGAAAAACATGCGTTTTAATTGAAGTTACTCTATTCGCGACTCGTTGAATAAATTGATGATATTAAACTTGGCGGCACATTAGATTTCACTACTTTTTTGACTAAGAGTTTTAATTAATCGAATTGGGCTTTTTTTATACATGTATTTTTGTTGGGATATAAATATATAAAGAAAATTTCATTCGAATCAAGTCTGTATGAGTTCATTTATATTCACCTGGACTCGATTTTAGCTCGCTATTGTCCATGGGGGCCTTAAACATTTATATCTAACTAAAAATTGCAATATTATCTTTTTCAGGGCCACATTTCTTGTGCAGTGATTGTCTTACGAATTTTATTAGTGAAGAATTCCTCAACAAACATCAAAAGAAATGTATACATAGGAAATTACATTTAATTTTAAAAATGAAACTTCAATTGAGACGAAATACATCAGCTGAGGGTAAGTTCATTTATTTGATTAACAACCTTGGGAGAATTCTCCTACAACTTTTCTTCAAATTCTAATTTAGATGAAAATAGGCCTCTCTCCCTTTGTCCTCCATCTCGGAGACCATTAGGACATTTGAGAGATAAAACTTTTTAAGATTTTATTTCTTTTAATTTTCATTGATTAATGAATGCAAAATTATAATTCCTTAGCAAACTACAAACTACTTATCTAACGATATTATTAAATGATTTCACAATTAAAAAATAACAATAATAATCCTGAGGGGGGTGAAATCCTCTGACATATATATTTAATTATCTACTAAAATCTTTGATTAAATTGACCTTGAAAGTTTCTTTTTGCCGAGAGTAGCAGAATTTTTATAAATTAAAGGGGACAATAAAAGAGTGTATTTTCTGCTGGAAAAATAATCCATATAAATACGTAAATTAATCTTTTATTGTCCTCCTTTAATTTAAATTGACCTTATTCATCTAAGGCCCTTCGCTCACGTGCTTTTTAATCAAAAAACGTTTTCGATCGTTTTACAAAAGACAATCAATAAATTCCTTTAACATATGTAGTTACATATTTGTATTAAACGCTAAATAAATAAATTTTGCATCTCTCTATTGCAATTCTTTGTCGCAACAATCAGCCGACAATGAAAATTCCTTTCTAACAACGGATCACTCGTTTTCTCAGAGTCCTTCTTTTCATCCATCGATTCCAATGAAACATAACAATGAGTTCCTCATTACTTGAATCGCTGCTTAAAACTGCTCATTCTAAAAACTTGAAGAAGAGAGTTTTGTTCCTTCTCGCTCGAGAGGTGACTGCAATAAAAATCGCCCCGTGAGGGGAGGACATATTGCAGAGGACGCATGAGGGAAAAAATCTCTCCGATAACTCATCTCTTACGCTTCTCTTGCATTACGCCCCTTGAGCGAAGAGCCTAACCATTTTTTTAAAATATAGGCGATATGAAGCCCGGAGTTGTCCTTTAAAATTTTAGAAAAAAAGACCCCACTATTCTTCAAAAATAAAACACTCAATTGTTGTATTAATTATAAAAATACTAAACCTAGAATAAACTTTACTGCTCTATATAAAATTTCAATCTCTAAATTCATCTCATCAATACATTTATTTTTTTCCAGATAATCGAACTAAGAATGAAACTGAAGATTATTTCTGTGAGGAATGTTTTTCTGGATTCCTATCATTGTCTGATTTCGAAAGCCATATACAGGAAGGCCATTCAGAAGAAGTACTCTTCACAAGTCATCTGAGCGATCGGAAATACGGTGCTGAAACCAAATCGGAACCCCTTATTGCCATGATTCCTCAGAGCGAGAAGGCTTCTAAAGTGACCTTACATAAGCGATATAATGCCGCCAAACGGTCTTTACACTCTCCTAACGATCAAGAAAAATTGAAATCAAAACAAACTAATCAATGTTTGGGAACTCATTCTAATAACAAGCATACAGGCCAAAAGCCTTTCGTCTGTGATCAATGCGATAAATGTTTTACACAAAAGGGTGATCTCAAAAGGCATTTACTTATTCATACAGGCGAAAAGCCTTTCGTCTGTGATCAATGCGATAAGGGTTTTTCACAAAAAGTCTAATCTCAAAAGGCATTTACTAATTCATACAGGCGAAAAGCCTTTCGTCTGTGATCACTGCAAGAAGGGTTTTTCACAAAAGGGTAATCTCAAAACGCATTTACTTAATTCATACAGGCGAAAAGCCTTTCGTCTGTGATCAATGCAATAAGGGTTTTTCACGAAAGGCCCATCTCAAAAGCCATTTACTTATTCATACAGGCGAAAAGCCTTTCGTCTGTGATCAATGCGATAAGCGTTTCTCACGAAAAGCTCATCTCAAAAGCCATTTACTTATTCATACAGGCGAAAAGCCTTTCGTCTGTGATCACTGCGATAAGGGTTTTTCACAAAAAGGTGATCTCAAAAGGCATTTACTAATTCATACTGGCGAAAAGCCTTTCGTCTGTGATCACTGCGATAAGGGTTTCTCACAGAAGGGCCATCTCAAAAGCCATTTACTTATTCATACAGGCGAAAAGCCTTTCGTCTGTGATCACTGCGATAAGCGTTTTTCACATAAAAGTGCTCTTAAAAGGCATTTACTTATTCATACAGGCGAAAAGCCTTTCGTCTGTGATCAATGCGATAAGGGTTTTCACAAAAGGATCTCTCAAAAGGCATATGAAAATCCACTCCTAGAAAATTGACTCTATTGCTTCTATTTCAAATAACTAAATTAAATAAAACACAGAAATGGCCAACAGATAAATGAGGTTGCCCAGCTATTCAAGGCAATTAAATTCGAAGCAGTTGAAACTGATCTCTGACGACCAACAGTCATTTAGATTCAACCTTTGTGTCTACTGAAACTATTTGTACTTCTCCCTTGTGTATATTGTATGCTTCTTTTGCTTGAAAATTAAACAAGTCTTACTCTCTGACATGTTTGAATATTTATTTTACCCAAATTTGTCCTGTTTATATTTTAACTTACTTTTTCAATTAAATTCATGCTTTATAATAATATATAACTCATTCCGTTAAGAAAATATGAAATAATTACTGCTTACGCTTGACAAGTGAAATTGCCTGCAAATACTCTCAAAGTCTTAACATTTTAGAAAGATAATATTACACATACTTACCCATATCCTAGTATGAGAAAATTTAACAACAAATCGTATTGAACGTTCAATGCTACGTAGCTACACACTTTTGAATGTATAAAATGAATTCGTGAGCCAACTTTGAATTTTAATTAATATTAATTTTTTATACGAAATTATTTTTTTGAAAATAATATTAATAATAGCAATAATAACTAAAATTTAAGATACATATTTATCTTTCCCATACATCTTATCCGAATGTAGTAAGGAGTAGTAAGTAGTAGTAGTAGTAGTAGTAGTAAGTAGTCCTTGTTAAGGTTTTGACCAGGTTTCCTTAACAACTTATGGCAAATGCCGGGATGGCTAATGCGTCGCTTGCTCCTGGTATCGGGTTTTTGCGCGGAATTTTTAAATTACTTTTTGTCTTTTGATGGAAATATATGGTCATGTTATTTGTTAATGAGCATACATTTCTAATTTTTTTTTTTTTTTTCTTTTTTTTTTTTTTTTTTTACTTGTTTATTATTTGTTAAATTGTTGTAATTAATTTGTATTGATGTTTATTAATGTATTGTTGTAGCTAGATTGTATTGATGTTTGGAGGACCTAGCCACCGAGGACTTGTGCCTCTAAGCAGGTCGAGAAATAAAGATTTATTTATTTATTTATTTATTTAAATATTATCAGTTCACAATATTCATGCCACTTTTAAGTCAATTCAATCTCATTTATTTTTTCAAAATAAAATCAAAATAATTTCATTTTTTTAATTGAATTTTTTGTCTATGTGTTATTCTCTTGAACTGGTTTTTTTTTTATTTTTTATTTTTTGGCTCAACATAACACAGGTTTTTTTTTTGAGTTTTATGATCTCATATAACGGCGTTTCGAACACTTACAGTCATCATCAGCGTTACAATTTTTTATTTAAAAACATACACTTGTTAATTAATATTTTTTTTTTTCGATATTAAATAAATATATCAGTATTATGTGTTGTTTCGCTGGATCTTTCATCTTAATTAGACTACGGAATCCCGTGCCGCAATGTGGTCGGATCATGTCATGTCTTGGGAAATGCTGGATATCATCAAATCTAAAAGTTTTAACAAAAAAGTGACTGAAGTAAAACTTCAAGCCAACAAAATTTCCTAGAAAATGAAATAAGAAAATCAAGTTTCTATGATGAGTGATTTTCATTTTATGAATGAAAAACTGCAATTTTTTGACAGGCGTTAGTACCGATTCTAATGGACCTAAAATAGATGAAATTTTTATCATTTAACGTGTAATTTAAACAGATTTAATTTATCTAATAAAAACTGCAAAATTTTCTCATTTTGAGGCGTGTAGAAAAATTTCCACAACACAGATTTGGAGGAAAACTTAGGGACTACCGATAAAGGTATTCCAGCAATAAAATCTTTACCGGGAATTATTTCATGTTAAAATCGTAATTTGCCTGGAGGTGTATTACACCTTATTACGATCGGCTTGGCTGGCTTAGGGCCTCCCGGAGGCGCCTCTACGTGCTTGGCATCATCCATCGTTAATCGGGTATTAAGAGCTGACGGCAGACTAAATCCACATTCATCGTATTGAGATCGCCAACAGATCTTTTGTCGTCAACTCGGCTCGGTTGTGGAATACATTGCCATTACATATCCGTACATCGCTTTCAACATCATCTTTTCATCGCTCACTCAGGGTGCATCTTCTCGGGGGGGGGGGGGGTCTTGCTCATTTAAATGTTACTATACCTGGAAGCACCGATTCTCGGTAACTCCTTCCTTCAGTTAAAAGCTTTGCAATGGTCCTGCGGGTTGAACAGGAATTTATTTTAATAATTAATTAACGTCTTATTTTTATTTAGAATTAAGTCTAATTAAGGCAATCGATTAGTCAACGAACAAGGGAAACTGATGAGTTCTGAGAAAACATAGACAAATGACCAGTGATTAATAATAGAAGAGCATTGACTTCAGAGAGGTGAGCGAGTGAACATACACTGCCATAGGAGTCGAAGAGAAGACATACAAATACCTATATCTATATTCAAGTTCCGCAGTGATTGACTGCAGAGAGGTGAGCGAGTGAACATACACTGCTTTTGGAGTTGAACAGAAGACATACAAATACTTTTACCTTCAAGTTCCGCCGTGATTGACTTCAGAGAGTGAGTAGAAGCGAGAATACAGACTTCTTCTTATATATATATATATGACTTCTGCCTTACAATTGAATATACACACAAGGCAAGGAGTGCATAGGAGAGCTCAACTGTTTCTTACATATACACATATACCACTGCTATTGGAGTTGGACAGGATACATACACATACATACATACCTATACCTACGGCGGAGTGACACACACACCTACGCGCTGATTCATCTATTACAAGGAACATACAACGAGCCCACACACACACCTGAGGCTCCTCTTCAGGTCTTCGCTTGCAATACAGATATCATAGCTGGATACCAATACCAGAGTTCATTGTACAGTCACTCAATAAAACTATCTCATTGTCTCTCGTAACCGCTGGTCTGTATATCATTATTTATAGTATTAGTACCAGGAAGCCCATTTCCCTACATCCTTCACTCATCACCTAAAATTTCATTCTCCATTTTAGGGACGCGCCACTTGGATCAGACACTGAGGGACACACCCACCCCATCAACAAAAAATAGCGAAGCAGATTAAATTAAAATTAACGTAATAAAATAAAGCCCAATTTCCCTAGTACATGAGTTACATTGCCCCCCCCCCCTTGCCCCTTGATAACCCCCCACCCCCTCGTGGCTTTATTTTAATATTATTTTTAATTTAAAATTCTGATAAAAAGGTCGATTTTTATTTGAGAGCCGTTTTCAAATAAAAAAAAAATACAAATATATATATAGTATTCGCCCACTGTACCCCCCCCCACACCTCCACCCCGCTCGACCTCACCCCGCCCTACCCCCGGATCCCCCACCACTGCACCCCACCTCCTGCACCTGTTTTGATTCAACCACATGATTCATTTTTATTCATCCAATTGTTAATAAATAAAACCTATCAAAATGTGTTATTTTTTCAGAAAATTGAGACCTGCTTATGCAAAAGATATTTTTAAATAAATTCTTGATTATTTTTTATTCTATTAAATAAATAAGGTTCTTTATAAAAACAATTATAAAACGTTTATTAATAATTCTAACGTTTAGGTAGAACAAAATATGTTAAAAACCACAATCACAATACTTCTTCAAGGCCTTTGAGAACAATGAATTAACCCAACCCATTGTCTGTCTGGGTACAAAAGTAAAAGAGAAACCTTTTTTAAAAGCCCAAGATTGCCATTTTTCTACCTGAGAATAATTAATTTGATTACGAAAAAACCCATCAAAAACAATTTTGCCGAAGATGAGACCGTGACAGATCGAATTGTCAACCCAAAAACCCCCTAACCCGTGAATTTCATCAAAATCGGTAGAGCCGTTTTCAAAATAGAACTAAGATACAAATATATATATATATAAACAATTTTTGCTCGTTTAATAAGAGTAGATATGTCCTCAGAGCATTGTTTTAAATAAATAAATAAATAATGTTAATTGTCTAAAATTATTCTATATATTTATTCTATGTGACTGAACAAACCCTTTAATTTAACTAAATAAATAGATAAATAGACAAATAATTCTTCTAATAATTCAGGGGCGCTAATTAAATTACTAAAATATAATTAAGGGAGACTAGGGATGTCGAAAACAAAACAACATTTGATTTAATCGTTTCTGTAATTCTATGGAATTATTTAATATAAGGGATGAAAGAATAAGGGTTGGTTAGAGAGGGAGGGTTGTATAAAAGTGGGGGAAGGTGGGGTGGTGAAGCCGCTTGTGTGGGGTGGAGAGTCAATTCAATTTCTATACCCCTCTAATCCGATAATCCGATCTAGTCTTGGCTAATGTTCTTCCGGGAAAAACATTAGAGGTGACGTCATCCGCTACAATTATTCATAATTGAAAGGTGGAATGGGATTTCTTAAGAGATCATTCAAAATCTCATTGCTTCAATGCTGAGGCGGCCCAGGGTGGTTATCAAAGCAAGAGGAGGGGTGTCCAAATATTCAGAACAAAACAAGCAATTAAGTGGATATTGATGAGGCAGTCCAAAAAAAGAAGAAGATAATTTACACTATCTTTTTATTCATAAAACCGACGTTTCGGAGGCTATTCCCTCCTTCTTCAGGGTCTGTAATTAATTAAAATGGGATTTGGCCATCATTACAATCAAGATCATTACAAATTATTTTTTTATATAAATACAATTAATATATAATTATATGGAATACAATTTTTTAATCAATAATATTCTACTCACTTTGAAAAGTCAGTGAAGGAAATCCAATGCGGCATTCCCCTCTGTCTCCTCTTTCAGTGGCAGTAACAATAATATCTTGTATTTCATTCTCAGCAGAATTATAATGTAATAATGATTTGGAAATATTTTTTTTTTTTAATATAAGTGCATATCATTAGCCACAATCCCCTCTCAGATAAACCCTCGCAAACAGTTGTGCCATAATTATTTATTTAATAGTACCACAATATGTATTTTCCTTAAATTACAGAACGGACATAATAGACCTGAGTATTTGTTGGGACGGCATAATTGCTGATCTAAAACTTGTATAATTAAAATATAACAATGTAAATAGATAATATGTAAATAATTGTAAATAGTAAATTCGTAATTTTATTTTAAACACTTGACAAACCTTTTTAAGATTTATGAGGGGAAAAAAAAAAATAATGAAATAAGATAAATAAATGAATGATTTATAAAAAGTTTGTATAATATATATGTAAAGTATAATTTAAAGTAAAATACATATTGTTGTACTATATAAATAAATAATTATGCGCACAACTGCTTTGCGCAGGGTTTATCTGAGAGGGGATTGTGGCTAATGATATGCACTTATATTAAAAAAAAAAAAATATTTCCAAATCATTATTACATTATAATTCTGCTGAGAATGAAATACAAGATATTATTGTTACTGCCACTGAAAGAGGAGACAGAGGGGAATGCCGCATTGGATTTCCTTCACTGACTTTTCAAAGTGAGTAGAATATTATTGATTAAAAAATTGTATTCCATATAATTATATATTAATTGTATTTATATAAAAAAATAATTTGTAATGATCTTGATTGTAATGATGGCCAAATCCCATTTTAATTAATTACAGACCCTGAAGAAGGAGGGAATAGCCTCCGAAACGTCGGTTTTATGAATAAAAAGATAGTGTAAATTATCTTCTTCTTTTTTTTGGACTGCCTCATCAATATCCACTTAATTCACTTATCAGTCCGTCTCCAAAAATTACTCCAATCTTATTAAAACAAGCAATTAAGTAAAAAAGAACAGAACTGTTTTAGTTTGGAATTTTAATTTAATTTTTTTACGTTATTGAGCTTTTTACTTTACCATACAGGGTATGGTCAAGTATTGTAATCGTGCATGAAAAAAGTGGTTTTTTTCCTTCTTTTTTTCGAAATATCTCAAAAACGGCTGAAACTATTTTGATTAAAAAAATTGAGCGAAACCATGGCATTTCGGTCTACAAAAAAGCTCTAATAAGTGAACATCGAAAAATTATATTTTCGAGATAATAATTGTTTTGTCAAAATGTCTGTTGTGGTTAGTCTGTGCGTTACCAAATTTTTGTGGACGAGCTAGCTCAAAAACTAGTGTGAATATCGAAACCAAATTTCACACGTAGTTTTGGTCCATTGAGATTAAGAGCTGATTAGATTTTGGTGCATATCGACCCAAAATTAAGGGGGGTGGAGGGGGGGGTTAAAAATTAAAAATCTAGGCCATTTGAGCAAACTCAACCAAATTTTGTATACATAATCAGTGGGACCCCAGAAGTCTAAAAATGCAAAAACTAACCGCCCAAAATGGGAGGGGGGGGGGGTGTAGGGTCAAAAAATGAAAATCTAGGCTCTTGTACCAAACTCAACCAAATTTTGTATACATAATCAGTGGGACCCCAGAAGTATAAAAATGCAAAAACTAACCGCCCAAAATGGGGGGGGGGGGGGGGTCAAAAAATGAAATAATTTGTGAATTTTGCGCCTCCTGTCAATTGGGCCCGACGAATTGGAGGGGCGTTTTACGTTGACTGCCCTGACATCTGGCGGGTTTATTGTATTTTGTATTATTTCATCTAAGCAAACCAACATTTCTCATTATCTTTTTTTATGTCATTTCACTTATATAGTTTTATTAAATTAAAAACTTCTCCATTCATTATTATAATCTTTTAATTGTTTGTTTGATTTGGTGGAAATTATATCAATTATGGCTGAAATTGAAAACTTGGAACAGAAATATCCGATTTATACAGGTTAGTTTTCTCCTTTGTCATGGAATATAAATAAAATGTTTTGTTTATTTATTAAATAATTAATTGTTATCTATATTGACCATTGTTAATTTTTTATTATTATTTTAAATTAAACAGTTTAATAGAAAAAGTTCATTCTTGCCTCGAATAGATCAGAATCATATGCAGGTTTTAAAAATCTTGAACAGATAATATTTAATAAATTTTTCTTTTTTTTAATTTTATTCTTTTGGGTTATTATTAATTATTTTGGCTTTAAATAAAAAAATAAATTTGTTTAATTATAATGAACTTGCATTATATTCAGTTTCGATATTCCGTATAATTATTTGGGGCCACGGGGTCAGTTCCGCAGCCAAGCTCGATTCGAGCAAACATTTTTTATATATTTTAACTAATCTTGTCTGCTAAGTAAGAACAAAAATGTTCAATATCCACCGCATGAAAAATAATATTTATAATCAATAAAAGACTGATGATGAAGGCCAAGCCTTCGAAACTATAGTATCAAACAAATAAATAATATATATGTGAGTATGTTTATTTACATCAAGCAGAAGACAACTTCTTGGTTTCGCTTCATGAAAAAATAGATGGGTGTACCGGAGGGGGGCTTCCCCTAGACCTATCGTTGTTACACCCTGCTCAGATGGTAAAAATTTCAGATCTTGATTTAAAAATTCTTATAGAAGAAATCTCCACATTTTATGAAATAGAGGGGATTGAGTCAGAAGCCGAGCTGTGGCGGTTTTTGGACAAACGAGAAACTTTGGAGTTAACAGACGTGATTCAACACGCAGAAACTATCTATCCAAACGTTAATACAGCCCTACATATTTTATTGGTATTGACTTATTCTACAGTTACTAGTGAAAGGACGTTTATGAGGTTGAAATTTTGAAAAACTGCAATTTTTTCCAAAAAATTCCAGTTTTTCCATTATAAAATGAAAACCACTCATCCTAGAAATTTGATTCCTATCTCATTCGCTAGGAAATTTTGTCAAATTGAACATTTACTTGAAAAACTTTTTTTGATAAATCTAGTTAAGTTAGATTTATAGATATCCAGCATTGTCCATGACAGGAAATGATCCGAATCCTCAAAAGTGGCATGAAAAATGCTGGATATCTAGAAGTTTTATCAAAAAGTGGTTCAAGTAAACGTTCAAGTGAACAAAATTTTCTAAAGAATGAGATAGGAATCAAGTCTCTAGGATGAGTGGTTTTCATTTTAAAATGGAAAAACTGAAATTTTTTGCAAAAAAATTTTCAGCTTAACTTCAACCTCATTGCAGAATGGGTTACCATTATCCTATTAAGATGAAACTTTGAAATTGTTATCATTGTACGCGTAATTCAAAGAGATTTAATTCATCTAATCTTTTTGATTTGATAAGAGTTATTCGGAAAAACATTTTTTTTTTGCTCGTATAATTATGGGCTCTCCTTTTACAAATAATTGTTAATCTGCCACTGTCAACCGGGAGAAATTGAAGTTTTTGGCCGGGAGAACCGGGTATTTGAAAATTGTGTTTGAGTTACTACCCTGTCCCGGATTTGCCCCCTCCCCTCCTAGGTCAAAAACTGGGACTTTTTTACCCATGTGGCCATGTAAAATGAAAAACATGCGTTTTAATTAAAGTTACTACATTCTCGAGTCATTTAATAAATTGATGATGTTAAACTTGGCAGCATATTAGATCTCACTAATACATCTTTTGACAAACGGTTTTTAATTAATCGAACTTGGTCGTTGGACGAAAACGAATTAGGAGACCCCGAGGGGTGAACCGCGATTGGAATTAGGTGTACACCGTCTTTGGAATTACTTTGGAATTCATTAGATAATCTATTGTCATCTATTGTCTTCCACTTGGAAATGAAAGTGAAGTGGAAGTAGGTGTACACGATTTTAGGTCGCGGTTCACCCCTCGGGAGACCCCATAATCAGGTCAGAATTCGAGACAGCTCTGAATGAACTAAAAAATAATAGAGCACCCGGAATAGACAATAAACAAGCTGAAATCCTAAAAGAACTCTGGAAAAAAGGCCCGTGACAAACATTTTGAACTAATTAGCAAAATCGTGTTTGGCCTTTTTGAGTTAACCACAACGCGTTATTGCCGTCTTTTTCTCTCAGTATTTTCGGTCTTTGAGCCTAACATATATACATGTAAGCTCGAAACACCCACACATGAAGACGAGTGGAAGGGGAAGACAAGCACAAGCAAGCGACATAATAGATTGAGACATCAAGCAGTAGAGAAGTCAATTTAAAACGCTCATTTCAAACACAGTTGTTAATATACAATATTTAAGAACCAGATATTATATAAATTCACTTCTAATAAACATCATTGTTAAAACTAAATAAAGGACCCGAAATTTCCGAGTTTCACATTTCAGGTAAATAATATAAAAACTCATTGTAAATATCTGTATATATTAATAAACAATTCACATTTCAGTGGAACACGATTTTCATCTACCGCACACCCATCCTACTTATATACATATCTATATTTATTATAATATGTGTATGTTTATTTGTATCAAGCAGAGGACAACCTCTTTGCTTCTCTTTATGATTTAATATTTATTGAAGGAGACAATAAAGAGTGTGTCTTCTGCTGGAATTATAAATTTTATTTATTTATAACGAGACTATAGTTTCGAGGCTTTGCCCTCTTCATCAGTCTATTACAATTGATTCACAGGAATTAATTATTGAATCAATTGTAATAGACTGATGAAGAGGGCAAAGCCCTTGAAACTATAGTCTCGTTATAAATAAATAAAATTTATAATTCCAGCAGAAGACACACTCTTTTAGAGACTATAGTTTCGAAGACTTGGTCTTATCATCAGTCTTTTTTTTAAATTATAAATGTTGTTTTTCACGAGTCAATATCGTATGGATATTGAAAATTTGATGTTCCTTCTTCACTGGTGGTCAGCTTAGAACTGTTTATTTGCATCAAGCAGAGGACAACCTCTTTGTTTCTCTTTGTGAATCAACAACTCTGCTACCGGCAAAACAAAACTTTTCAATATTTCCAAGCATCATCATCATTGAGTATACAGTCCTAAGACTGGTTTGATGCAACAATCCGTCTCCACTGACTCTGTCCCCCGCCAGCTGTTTGACCTCTCTAAATGTCTGGCATCCCATATCCCCAATTATTTGGTTGAAATATTCTAATCTGGGTCTTCCCCTTCCCCTTTTCTTTCCCACCTCCTCCAAGATATCCCTAAGCAGTCCCCCATGTCTCAGTGTGTGCCCCATCATCTGACCTCTTCTCTTCTTCAGACTCTTCCACAAGGTTCTTCTTTCTCCGATTCTTCCAAGAACTTCTTCATTTGTAATTTTATCCATCCATTTGATATTCATCATTCTTCTGTAGCACCACATTTCGAAAGCCTCTAATCTCTTTCTCTCCGCTTCTCTAATTGTCCAGGTTTCACACCCGTACATGGCTATGCTCCATACATATGTCTTCAATAGCAACTTCCTGTTTTCTAAGCTGATTGAGGAGGAGCATAGTAGTTTTTGTTTTGAATTAAACCCCATTTTTGCTTGGGCAATTCTTGATTTAATTTCGTTTTCGCTCCTCCCATCCCATGTTATTTTACTTCCTAGGTAGCGGAATTCCTTAACTCCTTCTAGGTTTTCTTGGTTAATTTTGATGCATTCCTGTCTCGTTTGTTCTTTTTTTGTACATACTAGGACCTTGGTTTTATTCTTGTTTATTTTCATTTTGATTTCTTCTATTAGGATTTGGTTAATTCCATTCAGGGCGTCGCTCACCTAATTCTTCTTTTTATTGCTTCCTAGAAGGGTAATGTCATCGGTAAATCTTAACATAGCGATCTTTGCGACCTTGAATTTCAATACCTGTATCAATTTTGTCTTTAGCTCAATGAATACACAAATCAAGAACGTACCCGTAAGGAACAATGCTAATTTGTAAAAAATTATGTGAGATCGAGTGTGTCCAGAAAGAGTAAATGGAGTTGTTATTTTATATATAGAACAAGAAGAAGTAAAACAAATTAACTTTGATGATAATATACTATAGAAAAATTGTTGGAAATAGGCTTCAACGTCCGTCATCGAAGTTCAGTTTCTTTAAAAATTTGGAAAAATGAAGAAGTTGCATCTTTGTCTGGAAAGTGGCTGAAAGACTTTATTTAGAGTAGAATGGAGGATGCAATTCAAGTTGATCAGAGCTGTCATTTTTTTCCTCGTTTTAGACATTCCTAAACCAAAATTCTTCAAGATCCTTTTCTTAGTCAAACCTTGAATCTTTCTTCTTCGCCTAGAAAGATTTGGTGTTTTTTATGTATCTGCATCCATATCATTTAAAAAACAAATCACAATATAGGCACCTCGCCAAACATAGAAAGAACCTACCAAAGAAAAAGGAAAAAAAAATCGCACAAGGCATGAAGTAGCAGGTGCCCTTAAAAAGATCGATACAAAGTTCGAATTATCGATAGAAGCAGACTTTAAATTTCAAAGGAAATCACAAGAGGTTGTCATCTACTAGATCCGAGATGGAATGGATTATTTTTAATTATATGTTAGAAGGGTTGTTTTTATCCCCTCGGGAATCGAACCCGAGTGCCAAAATTAGCAATCCGGGCAAATTGGCTACCTTGTGAGAATATGTCAGAGAGGTTCACCTCAGCAGGGTTAATCAATTGACACTTAGTTTCGATTTCCAAAGGGATGAACACAACCCCTCTGACATATAATTAAATTAAAATAATGCCTTCTATCTCGGATCTATTAGATGGCAATCTCTTGTAATTTCCTTTGAAATAAATCAAATTCTAATCAGTACATTTTCATATTTCTTATTAAATTTCCCTCGGTGAAGCTTGTTATTAGATTATTATTTTTTTTTTCGGTGAAGCATATTATTAGATTATTATTATCATAATATATAAAACAATCTCAATAGTAACCTGCGTAAAGCTCAGTAGGTATGGAGGCAACTTTTGCCCATATACCTGATGGTCTTTACTTTTACCAAAGGATTAGTATAGCAGTTGGATTTCTAGCGATAAATAAAGCCGCATTCACACTACGCTGACGACACGTGTTAACTCGTCAGCTGACGAGTGCAAAAAAATTAATCAATTATTTTAATTAGGAGTGTGCACATTAGGCTGACGTGACGTGTTGTGACGAGTCGCGACATAACTCGCTCGCTGACGCGTCAGCTCTAAATATAAATTCCCAGAACTCGTCAGGCCGTCAGCCATGATGAACATGGAAGAAGAGCTCAGAGAAGGCTATTTACTCAAATAAATAAAAGATATTAATTATCTATGAATTTTAGTTTTCATAATTAATAATATGAGGTATCAAATTTAAGAATTCAAATATTTAAATGAATTTAATAATTATGTAATATGATCATTATTAGTTAGATTTCCTTTTTATTATTTGTATAGGGGATCAAATTTAATAAAGCAGTCAATTATCATTTAAATTCCATATTTAATTTTTTATTCATTTGGATTAGCCATCCAAAAGTCTCCTATCCATTCCGCTACGATGTATTCCTGTCTGTATAAGCAACCAAAGAACAACTGACTAGTTAACACGTCAGCGTAGTGTGCACACCCCGCCTGACGCTGACGTGTTAACGAGAACGTTAGCGTAGTGTGAATGCGGCTTAAAGTAGTTCTTTCACAAATGCAAAAATTCAAGAAGTCTTCGAAACTTGGAATATTAGTCATTAAAAGCATAATACACACACTGTTAAAATTTGAAGACGATTTACCACACCAAACATGAAATAATTGCAATTAAAAATGAAATTTTTTACATATGGTAGATTGGGAAAGGGTGGGAAAATGATCATTATTTTATTTTTTTCATTGAAGGACTTTCACCATCTTGATGAAAAACTAATATTTGTTAGAATAATATATTCGGAGTAACTTAAAAAAAAAAATTGAAATTATTTACCACGTAGTTTTGATAAAAAATAAAAAAAAAAAAACATATTTGGGCGATTATTTTTAGTGGAGGGGATAAAATATCAATGGCTTGGAAACGATCCATTCATAAATAGAATATAGTAGCGTAAAAAGTACAGTCACGTTAAAAAAACATAACCTAAAATTTTAACACCGTTCATATTTATAGAGTGGTTACGAGGCTAAAACTTTTTGTGTGGATTGTCGCGAAAGAACCTCCTTAATAAGAAAAAATTCAAAAATTTTTTTTTTAAATAGGGAATATATAAATATCGTAAAAATTATAATATATACCAAGGGAGAGTAAATATTATTTAATAAAAAAAAAAAAAAAAAAAAAACACTTTTAAAACTTGAAACTAGATTTCACTGTTCAATGAGCGTTAATTTCGATATTGAGCAATTATCTCGTTTTTTGCTATAGTATTATTTAACTTTTTCATTATAGTTTAATTATTTTCTTTTTAATTTTTTACAATTCATTAAGTTATTAACTATTATTTTCTCTTCTCTTGATATCAACACTAAAATTTTACTTTCAATATAATGTTTTCCAAATAAAAAAAAAAAAAGTAAAACAAAATACCAAAAAATAAAATAAATAAAAAGAAGGCAAAAAATAATATACATAAAATAAAAATCTTGTATTTGTTTTGGGCAAGTGAATATGAATTTTCTATAAAGCAAGTGAATATCAAAGAGCATTTGAAAATATACAAGCATAAATGTGAATATATATATATATGCTATATAGGTATATTGATTTATTCAACAAAATTTTTTTGCTTCTCTCTTTGAAATTGTAATACTTTTTATTATACGATATATAGATATAGACCTACAGCTAGAAAATTATATATTTGTAATATTCATAAAATCTTGCCTCTCTTAAGAGCTGTTTTGTTTCTTATTGCGATAAAAGAATATAACTTCTTGTTATCTATTAATTTCTTTTTGTTTGTTCTTTCATTTAGATAAAGCAAGGAAAAAAATATTCCGAATCGAATTCTGTAAAACTTCATTTTTAAATTTTTTTTTTGATATTTCTCAATAGAATACTTTTTACGATAAATTCCTGCAATAACTCTTTATAAAATACACTATTTAAAATGAGTAGTTTTTTGACTTAAAAATTCTCAATCAAGTTGATGAGGGTTCAAAATGTAATTTTTTTGAGATAATCAAACGAAAATATATGTTTTAAGCTCATTGTAAAATACACTAGTATAAAATGAGTTTAGTTTTTTATAAAATTAAGGTAGTTCTTTCGCGACAATCCACACAAAAAGTTTTAGCCTTCGTAACCAATTTCTATACATATGAACGGTGCTAAAATTGAGGTTATGTTTTTTTAACGTGACTGTACTTTTCACACTACTATATCCTCTTTATGAATGGATCGTTTCCAAGCGATTGATCTTATATCCCCTCCACTAAAAATAATCGCCCAAATATAGTTTAAATATATATTTATCAAAACACGAGGTAAATAATTTCAATTTTTTTTTTAAGTTACTCCGAATATATTATTCTAACAAATATTAGTTTTTCATCAAGATGGAGAAAGTCCTTCAATGAAAAAATAAACTTCTCTTTTTTTTTTTTTTTTGGTTAATATCTTTCTCCAAGGTAATCAATCAAAATATTTAAATATTTAGACAGTACTTTTAAAAATATTAAATTTATTACTAAAAACTTTATTTAACCTTTTTTGTGGTCCCCAAGGTCACTTAATTAGGATATTAAATTTCATCAAAATTGGTTAGGTCATTTTCAAGATATTTAGAAAAAACTAAAAAAAGTACTGAAATAAAGTACTAATGTTTGTGGGCCGATATATACCAAAAACTAATCAGCGCTTCATTTTGTTAAACTAATGGTAGGTTTTCAATTTCATTTCAATCGGTGCAACGGTGTGGAAAAAATCGTGGGCCAAAAAAACGATAACATCCATCCATACATCATCCATCCATCCGCACGCACTAAATGAAAAAATCGCACTTTTTGGCCTCTCGACGAGACCCCATGTAATTTTTGGCAAAACCGTCACGTGCTAAAATTCAACCTAATTGAATACTACAATTTGTGACTTTAATTGAGTCCATGGGTTCCGTAGTCTTTACCTGAGGACCCTTTGAAGTCGCGCTTGCCGCGAGACCGATTACAATACTTTACCCATGCTTCGCATTGGATAAAGTAAAAAATAAAATAATGATCATTTTCCCACCCTTTCCCAATCTACCATATGTAAAAAATTTCATTTTAATTGCAATTATTTCATGTTTGGTGGGGGTAAATCGTCTTCGAATTTTAACAGTGTGTTTATTATGCTTTTAATGACTTATATTCCAAGTTTCGAAGACTTCTTGAATTTTTGCAATTGTGAAAGAACTACCTAATATTTTATTTTTCCTTAAAAATTCTCAATCAAGTTGATAAGGGTCCCCTCTTTGTATCAACTACCCTTCGATGAGAGAGTTCAAAATGTAATTTTTTTTGAGATATTTGAAAAATAATATTTTTTTTTCCCTAGAAATTCTCAATCAAGTTGATAAGGGTCCCCTCTTTGTATCAACTACCCTTCGGGTTCAAAATGTAATTTAATTCGAGATATTAAAACGAAAATATATATTTTAAACGATTTATAAAATACACTATTTAAAAAATGAATTTAGTTTTTTGAAAAATAATATTTTTTTCCTCCTAGAAATTCTCAATCAAGTTGAAAAAGGGTCACCCCTTTGTTATCAACCACCCTTCGAAGACAGGGTTCAAAATGCCAAATAGTCATGAGATGGCCATATCATATATTTTTGAAATAATTATAATTTACAATAAAAATAATTTTTTTTTACGAATCGAAACAAAAAATATTTTCCAATCTAAAGTGATTAAATCATGGAAATGAAATATTTACAATGCGAAAAAAAAACAAATATACATACAGTAAATAACTACCTCTCCACATTTTTTTTTAATTATTTTTTTTTCTCTTTCATTTCCCAATAGAAAGGGAAAGTAAACTGCGATATCCACATAAATTCGGATTAGATATTCTAAGGGAAACAGAAAAGTCCCCAATAATTTATTTAAAAATAAATCTCATAATTTTTTTAAATTAACTTTAATAGACTATTTAGTTATACTTCTCATACTTATCAAATAATTAAAAAAATTTCGATGATCCATTTTTGTTTTTTTTTTTATTTTTTTCTACCCCTTAATACGGGAATATTTTTATTTATTTATCTAAAAAAAATAAGTTTCCAGTTCAAGCTGGTTGACTATCTTAAGAATTATATATATATATATATTTTTTAATTTTCTCCAAGTATTATATATTTATCCAGTGGAGTAGGGTTCATGGATGCTGTGGATGCGACGAATCTCTAAAATTTCAAACCATCATTTGAGTTTTAATTGAAAAGTTTTTTATTTTGCCGAGTGTATCAGAGTTGTTGAATCATCAGAGAAACAAAGAGGTTGTCCTTGTGCTTCGATGCAGCAATAAAAGCATACAACATATATATCAAATATAAATACTAGCTGCAAGGCCCCGGCTTCGGCGGCTCTCTTGCTAGCCAAGGGCACACCCCCTGGACCCCAACCCAGGACCCCCCCACCACCACCACCCCACTATCCCTTCTAATTGGACCAATGTACAGACAAAACCTTAATTTTATAAATAGATGTATATATATTATATATTGTTAGAGTTCGTGGCTGTGATGAAACTGTACTAGATGAAGGAGGAGGTATCAGCCAAAGATGGAATCACTGGGTTCAATAAAACACCTTTAATAAAACGTTTCGGCCTGAATTTTATTTGGCCATCTTCAGTTAATTAGGAGTTATACACAAAATGCGGTACACATATGTGATCGAACCAAGCCTTGTCAAAAATAAAAAAAATTTTAGCTTCATGTAAATTTATAACGTGCCTGGACCCAAAAGTTTCAGAATGATACCTCCTCCTTCATCTAGTATATAGTATTTATTAGCGTATTCATAGTGTGACATATTTGATTAATATGTAACTTTGAGTTTTTCTGTTTCCCTTAAAAATATCTAATCCGAATTTATGTGGATATCGCAGTTTACTTTCCCTTTCTATTGGGAAATGAAGAGAAAAAAATAATTAAAAAAAATGTGGAGAGGTAGTTATTTACTGTATGTATATTTGTTTTTTCGCATTGTAAATATTTCATTTCCATGATTTAATCACTTTAGATTGGAAAATATTTTTTGTTTCGATTCGTAAAAAAAAATTATTTTTATTATGAAATTATAATTATTTCAAAAAATATATGATATGGCCATCTCATGACTATTTGGCATTTGAACCCTGTCTTCAGAAGAGATTGGATTTGATACAAAGGGTGACCCTTATCAACTTGATTGAGATTTTCTAGGGGAAAAAAAAAATATTAATTTACAAAAAACTAAACTCATTTTTAAATAGTGTATTTTATAGAGCGTTTAAAATATATATTTTCGTTTGAATATCTCGAAATAAATTACATTTTAGCCCCCTCTTAGAAGGGTACTTGATACAAAAGAGGGGACCCATATCAACTTGATTGAGAATTTCTAGGGAAAAAAAAATTATTATTTTTCAAATATCTCAAAAAAATTACATTTTGAACTCTCTCATCGAAGGGTAGTTGATACAAGAGAGGACCACTTATCCAACTTGATTGAAGATTTTTAAGGAAAATAAAATATTATGTAGTTCTTTCACAATTGCAAAAATTCAAGAAGTCTTCGAAACTTGGAATATAAATTATTCGAAAACATAATAAATACACTGTTAAAATTTGAGAACGATTTGCCACACCAAACATGAAATAATTGCAATTAAAAATAAATTCTTATTACATATGGTAGAGTTGGAAAGAGATTGGGAAAATCATCATTATTTTATTTTTACTTTATCCAATGCAAAGCATGGGTAAAGTATTGCAATCGCTCTCGGGGCAAGCGTGGCTTCAAAGGGTCCTCAGGTAAAGACTACGGAACCCATGGACTCAATTAAAGTCACAAATTGTAGTATTCATATAGGTTGAATTTTAACACGTGACGGTTTTGTCAAAAATTACATGGGGTCTCGTCGAGAGGCCAAAAAGGGCGATTTTTTCATTTAGTGCGTGCGTATGGATGGATGTATGGATGGATGTATGTATGTATGGATGTTATCGCTTTTTTGGCCCACGATTTTTTCCACACCGTTGCACCGATTGAAATGAAATTGAAAACCTACCATTAGTTTAACAAAATGAAGCGCTGATTAGTTTTTGGTACATATCGGCCCACAAACATTAGTACTTTATTTCGGTACTTTTTTATTTTTTTCTAAATATTTTGAAAATGACTTAACCAATTTTGATGAAATTTAATATCCTAATTAAGTACCTTGGGGACCACAAAAAAGGTTAAATAAAGTTTTTAGTAAAATTATATTTTAAAGTACTTTACTCTAAAGTAAGATAGTACTTTTAAAAAAAAATTTTAAATTTATTCATTTGATCGTTTTAATATAGCTCATTTAACCTAACTTAAGTAAGAATGGATAGGCTTCTCTCTGTGAAATGCTAAAAATTTGGGAGGAATTTTTATGAGTAACCATAGCAACTGCGTTGTTTTCTTATCCGTTACCTTTGCTGAAGACAGAGAAATCGATTTTAAACCAAAAATAGCGATTGATTCTCATCTAGTACTTGAGGAATAATCATTCTATATTGGATTTTTGACGTTTCGGTTTTTATTAGTAACCATTGCTGAAGACATAGAGAAATCGATTTTAAACCAAAAATAGCGATTGATTCTCATCTAGTTCTTGAGGAATAATCATTCTATATTGGATTTTGACGTTTCGGTTTTTATTAGTAACCATTGTTGAAGACATAGAGAAATCGACTTTGGGGGGGGGGGGGGGGGGGGGGGGGAAAAATTTCTTGGGATAATGCATTAAAAAAAAAAAAAAAACATATTAATATTTCAAAATGAATTTGAATAAAGTTTAGCAACGATCCGCTGCAGCTTATTTATTAAAACAAATAGTCCAGTTAAATTGTGTTTTTACCCGGAAAGTTTTGGAGTAGTTGTAATTTCTTCGACCCTATATGTTTTTGGGGTGTGCTAAATCCTAATCTGGGGTTTACTAACAAAATTTCGTGAGGGAACATTGTCAAAATTGGATAAAAAGGTAAAAAATCTCATTTTTTGGCGGTTTTTTGCTTATAACTCGATAAACTATCAACTTTTCGTAAATAACCTTCTTATTCAAAAAGAAAGTTTATAAAATTTCGTACAAATATTAAGCAATTAGGTTTTTTTTTCTCCGACCAACCGATCGAGCTCAAGCGCTAGTTGAAAATTGACGTAAGGTTTTTGTATTCACAAATCCCAAAAACTCGTCACTTTTTTCATAATTTTTTAAAATAATGAAAAATCCATAAATCTTCCAAAAAGGAGGGAAGAATAAAATAAATTTAAAAAAATCAAGATCTATTTCATAGCACAGACTGAACCTCTGGTTGAATTTCTTAAGGCTTGGCTCGATCCAACTGGACTTCCTACATAGGCCACTATTTGAAGAAAATATTTAAACATTCACTAAAATCTAAAAAATAGGCAACTTCATCACGCAGACCTAAAAGGAATTGATCGCATGTATTAAAAATAAAATTTAACTTGAAATTGAATTAAGGTAGTTCTTTCGCGACAATCCACACAAAAAGTTTTAGCCTCGTAACCACTCTATAAATATGAACGGTGCTAAAATTTTAGGTTATGTTTTTTTAACGTGACTGTACTTTTCACACTACTATATTCTCTTTATGAATGGATCGTTTCCAAGCCATTGATCTTATATCCCCTCCACTAAAAATAATCGCCCAAATATGTTTTTTTTTTTATTTTTTATCAAAACTACGAGGTAAATAATTTCAATTTTTTTTTTAAGTTACTCCGAATATATTATTCTAACAAATATTAGTTTTTCATCAAGATGGTGAAAGTCCTTCAATGAAAAAAAATAAAATAATGATCATTTTCCCACCCTTTCCCAATCTACCATATGTAAAAAATTTCATTTTTAATTGCAATTATTTCATGTTTGGTGTGGTAAATCGTCTTCAAATTTTAACAGTGTGTTTATTATGCTTTTAATGACTTATATTCCAAGTTTCGAAGACTTCTTGAATTTTTGCATTTGTGAAAGAACTACCTTAAATTGAAAAGTTTTTGTTTTGCCGAGGTAGCAGAGTTGTTGATTCACAAAGAGAAACAAAAGAGGTTGTCCTCTGCTTGATGCAAATAAACATACACACATATATATCGAGATGATATATCTGTATATATATTATTTATTTGTTTGAGACTATAGTTTCGAAGACTTGGTCTTCATCATCAGTCTTTCTTCAATTATAAATGTTTTTCATGGAGTCAATATCATATGGAGCACCAAGTTTTTCAATATCCATATGATATTGACCCCATGAAAAACATTTATAATTGAAGAAAGACTGATGATGAAGACCAAGTCTTCGAAACTATAGTCTCAAACAAATAAATAATATATATACAGATATATCATCTCGATATATATGTGTGTATGTTTATTTGCATCAAGCAGAGGACAACCTCTTTGTTTCTCTTTGTGAACACCTTAAAACCTATTATTTTGAAACTTTTTTGGTAAATGAAGTAATCTTCATTTTCTATTTTATTTATCCATTTAGAAATAAAAAGTTTATTTTAGATTTTTATTTTATTTATTTTTTTAATATACTTATTTTATTATTATATGTTTTGATTTTTTGAAATTGTCTTGTGCCCACAGAGTCTTTCGTTGTACCTTATGATTTTATTCCTTCTTTTTTCTTCATAGATTCTTCCACGGTGTTCTCTTTTCTTTAATTTCTTTCAAGAACTTCCTCGTTTGTATTTCTATCAACCCTTATACATAAGTGTGCCAAATTTCAAGGAAGAAGTAGGCCAAAATTTGATTACAGGATTCTGCCTAGACCAACAGATAGAGAAAACAAGTTAAAGCATGCATATAAAAACTAAAAAATATTTTCTATTAAATGCGTTTATTAATTTTCTACAAAAAAACTAGTGCAATTAGCTTTTAATTAGACCAATAGACTTTCCATTAAAAAAACTTCAACGAAGGTTTCCCTGAATCCTTAGAGATCTCAATTGATCACTTGTAATTTAAAACAAACCAAATGGGATATCTCAAAAGTGATGCAATACTAAATCTTATAGTTTTTATAGACCAAACAAGTTATTTATATATAAAGCGCTCATGGTCGTGTCCATGCTCAGTTTAAATACTAACAGAAATATCCGAAGACATTTTCCCAAGCTACCTACAGGGTCAATTGCCTCCTGGCCGAAGGTCCTGTAGGCTTCTAATATTATAAATTTTCTTTGTATTTGTTTGTTTTTTAATTTTGCCTTTTATAATTAAAATCAGGGGTAATTGAAAAGTTTTGTTTTGCCGAGTAGCAGAGTTGTTGATTCACAAAGAGAAACAAAGAGGTTGTCCTCTGCTTGATGCAAATAAACATACACACATATATATCGAGATGATATATCTGTAACCTTGGCTAAATGGGCATCTATGTTCCCGAGGCCAATAAAAGAAAAGAAAAAAAATATATCTGTATATATATTATTTATTTGTTTGAGACTATAGTTTCAGACTTGGTCTTCATCATCAGTTGGATTGGTTCTAAGCTGACCACCAGTGAAGAAGGAACACCAAATTTTCAATATCCATACGATATTGACTCCATGAAAAACAAACATTTATAATTAAAAAAGACTGATGATGAAGACCAAGTCTTCGAAACTATAGTCTCAAACAAATAAATAATATATATACAGATATATCATCTCGATATATATGTGTGTATGTTTATTTGCATCAAGCAGAGGACAACCTCTTTGTTTCTCTTTGAAAATCAGGGGTGTCCAACCTTTTGGCTTACACGGGCCGCATTTGAAGTAAAAACAAATGCCTCGGGCCGCAGATAAAATATCCTAATTCTATTGATATTTTTTAATAAAAAAAAGAGTTAATAATGTAGAATAATGATATCCACCATGACAAAGAGGCAAAAATATCTTTAAAATATATAACAGGAATAGTAGGGAATTGGATAAAATTAAAAACATAGAGTTTTTTTAAATGGGCCAGACGTTTCGTCAATTTATTTTGACTTCCTCAGTGGATACAAAAATTGACGAAACGTCTGGCCCATTTAAAAAACTATATGTTTTTAATTTTATCCAATTCCCTACTATTCCTGTTATAAATTTACTATGGATACGAATGATGTAACATTATCTTAAAAATATTTATATCTAATAAAAAATGGAGTCAAAATATGACAAAATTGTGATTATTTTTTCGGAAATCTTGATATATATTTTTTCACATTCAAAATCTAAAATCTGCCCTTTTATTTTTCGAAAATTTTTGGGGAGATTGTCCAATTTCTTCTTATTTTAAAAACAAAAAAAAATTAGGTCAAATTGTATCAGATATGTTTTCCAGTAAGTATATAAAAATCTTAATGTTTTAAAGAAATTTATAATTTTATGTCGGGCCGCATTCATTGCAGTGCTGGGCCGAAGATTGGACTAAAATTGTTGATTTTAATGTACATATAAATAGTATCGCTCACAAATGCCTCTAAACAATATAAAGTTTTTGCCAAAATCAGAGGCGCTAGTTAACGAAAATACAAAAATATATTGTTCTTAGATGAGAATTTTCCCAATTAAAATTATTTATTTTTAATAGAATATATCAAATGACATGAATAATCGTAAAATAAATATATTAATCTTTGCTAGCAACGGCTATCATGAACAGAGTAGATGTCAAATATGGATTATTCCTCAGAAAAGTAATTAATTTATCGCTATCTCCAACACTGATATTCAATATAAACAAGAACAAAGCTTTAATTAAGAGCAAAATCCAGCAATATGGCATAACAAAAAGACTAAGACCCTAGGAATAGAATTTTCTAAATTAATAATAATGATCGACACTGCTTATTTACTCTTATAAGAAAATGAGATGTAAATGCAAAGCTCGAAAAATAGTATATGGGTCCAATTTTATTCATAATAAAATCAATTTATGGGCAGAATCTTCGAGGATGTAGAGTTCGTGATCAGTAAATAGGAGGTTTGAGTTCAAGCTACTTGCTCTATGAAAATTTAACCGACTAGTAACTACTATATAAATTGTACTAGATGAAGGAGGAGGTATCAGCCAAAGATGGAATCACTGGGTTCAATAAAACACCTTTAATAAGACGTTTCGGCCTGAATTTTATTTGGCCATCTTCAGTCAATTAGGAGTTATACATAAAATGCGGTACACATATATGATACCTCCTCCTTCATCTAGTACAGTTTCATGACAACCACGAACTCTAACAATACTATATAAATTTACATTTAAACACCCTCCCAAACACTTTCAGACATAAAACACATTAATAATGTACCTACTACATACCATACGATTTGTAAAATTATCTTCT